>VWZW01005504.1:181411-475528 GCA_013397115.1 Edolisoma coerulescens | reverse complement strand
AAAAAAAAAAAAAAAAATTGTAAATACCCTTTTCCCAGATTAACTTCCAGAAAAGGTCTCAAAATATTTTTTTTATTATTTTTTCTCAAAACATATTTTAATTTGAGAAAAAGATGGAGAATCCCCATTTTTCATGTGCTAAGACTTTGGAAGTCAACAGCCTTTTGGAAGTATTTCCCTCAAACCAAACCATCAAAATGTGCTTGAAGTAAGAGATATGCTGAGTGTTTTTTGATTTACTTTGACTGGGATTCAGCCATAACCATACAAGATCCCCACCCCACATATTGAGAAAAGGAACCAGCAAAGAGCTGAGAAACAGTGTTCTGATTGGAAACTCACACTTCTACATGTACCAAAAAACTCGTGTGAACAGTTAAATCAATCCAAAGCAATTTCAGTGCACAGAAGGCAGCTCCTGGTGCTTTCAATCCTTGAGAAGAATCAGCCAAGTTTTTGTTAACTCTGCCAGCTTCAGAAGGCATCACACTACTCCTGGGTGCACTTGCCCCTTTTCTTCTTGAATAATACACTAATTTGATTGGTGTTTTTCTGTGCTTAGCATTCTGTGGATTGATATGTTTTTCTATGACAATGGGGAAATGTTCTGGTTACAGTTAAATAACATAAAATGTATGGGCATGATAAATTCCTGTGCTGCTGTCCCTTACTCTAATGTTGATCAGAGTAGCTATACCAGCATAAAAGCACTGGAGATGCAGTGAAACAAGCACACATGCAAAGCAGAAAACATATTTTTAATGAGATATCAAATTACTTCAGTGTATTATCTAAACTATGATAACGGTGTATGTTTTCCACTGAAATTTAAGATTTATATAATGTGATACAAATCCCACTGTAAGAGGCATAAAATTTGCTTAGAACAAATGGTTAAAAGACATTAGATCTATATTTTTAAAGATCTATTGTTAATTTTACTAATTATTTTCTCAAAATTTGCCCTTTTCAAAGTAAATGTGTCAGTTATAGGTGCTATTTTTTGTATTCCATGTAGCATAAGCTCAGTCAGCTTTACTCAGACCACAATAATTTTCAATGCTCACCTTTTTTTATATCTTCACTACGTAACAAAAATCTAGTATAAAATAAGAACATCTCTCATTAGTTCTGTGAGGGGATAAGAAACCTGTCCTATGTTAAGCTATCAAAATTGAAGCAAAATCATTAGGGAGTAAACAGTCATCTTCCTGCTCAGTATCCACTGTCCGATGTAATGAACTGACATTCTGCTTACATTCCTTACATGATTTGTGGAAGGAGTTGCTATCCAAGCAGAGCAAAAAATAGATACTTGTATAAAACTTTGTTAAAATTTAGACTTCCAGCTTTGTTCCTTCTGCCAACCCAAAAGCCTGCAGTTTTGTCTCCTTGATATTGTAATCATCTACCCAGATTGAACTTCCTTTTAATATATTAATTGAGACTGAGTTAATTTATTTGGGTTTCTTTTCCATAATCTACCATTCTTAACTTGTGATATACCTCTTGTGGTAATTTCTGAGTGAACTATAAGGTGCTTTCACATAGGAAAGAGCTATCACCATCCCCAGTTGTGGACTGAGGTCTCAACTTGCGCCCTCCCAGTCTGTGCCTTTCCCGGGGCTCTCTTCCCTTGTCCCACGTATAAGCACTGCATGGTACTGCTCCCAGGGGATTTCATCTGGCCTACAGCCTCCCTGCTGTAAGCGCCTCAGTGACCCCCAGGAGAGAGGACAGCATGCAGTCCTTCTCTGCAAGTGGGAGAAGCGGCATTGTCCTCCTACCAGAAAACGTGGCCACCAAGACAGAAGTTGTGGGAGGAAAATGGGGGAGTGACTGTTTCTGAAACTTATTAAGATACTATGTTCAAGCAACATACATTTTGTTATAACTGGATCTTACTATGAGTAATATTTCCTAATTAACCACAGGGATTCATGAGCTTTGCAGACTGAAAGACTGAGCATAGGAAATGTCCCAAGTCTGTTTTTAATCAAATTTATGTCCTTATGAATTGCTTGCTTTTGCAAAAAGTTTCAGGAGTAGCTAGTCTGAGGAATTACCCAGGGGGTGTAAAGACACTTCCAGTTACATACTTGAAACATCTCTGGAGCTGTACCTGTGTTAGTTAGAAAAGAATTATCTCTACAGAACTAGAGCACACTTCTGAGTGGACATGGGAATGGTGGATCATCTCATTACCTCTGTCCTCCCTAGATCTATTCTAAAGCTTTTCAAACTCATTGGGGACTGTCTTTCCAGTCCATGTAGACCCTGATGGGTCATGAATCTGGAAACTGAACTTTTGCACACAGATGAGGATGGACTTGCAATAACGGAAACCTTCAGCTCTTGAAAAAGATTGGGGTTTTTAAAGTATTTCCTAATGGAAAATACTTTTTCAGGCTGATTTTGACTGTGCAGACACACACACACCTCAGTGAAGGACAGGGGGGCTGTCAGCATATGCTGTGTGTCAAAAATGTGGCAGCAATAGCTGTGTAGATAAGTACAGGGGGAACCTGTGTGCTCACACAGATGACAGTATCAAGGACGGAAGAAATTGGAGCATGGCTACCAAATTTACCCTGGGTCACACAGGGGCTATGTGTCACTCAATGTCACAGCCCTACACACGACAAAAAAAGGCAGCCTTTAGCAGAGCTAATGCACAATAAGGTGTGACTGGAGTACACATTTTAGCATCTTTCTTTTTCATGGCAAATTTGTGCAAAGAAGCATGTTACAGCTAGGAGATGTATTATGTTTTTCTTGCTTGTGGCTATTCTCCAGCCAGGAATATACTGTTTGTGAAAATTAGGGAGTGGCTACTTCAGATAAAATTATAGTAATCAAAAACTTTAAAAAAATTGTGCTGGATTTTTTCTTCTCAAAACCAAACCAAAACAAGAAAAAAAAAAAGCCTAGAAAAAGATTTTTTTCTTGCTTACTTCTATTTGGGGATGAGCTAGTGATCCAAGTGCACTGCTGTGATCCTGTTGTGGAGTCACTGATGGCAGCAGAAGTCAAAGTGTCTATGTTTATGTGGCTGTGCCAGTGCACCAGTGTTGTGAGGAGCTCTGTGTAGTGGGCACCTGCTGAGCCAAAGATTTGAGATGAATAGCACCCATATTGATTTGCCTATAATGGAGTGGAAAAGAAAAATGTCCAGGTTTTGTTGCAGGTATTTTCATGGGGTATTAAATTGGTGGATTAGTTGCAAACAGCAGTACTGATAAAGTCTCCTGTCCATCTTGATGGTTGGGCCTTTCTATTAAAATGACACATAAATAACCTATTATGTCCCCCACCCATGGAAATTCAAATGCACCTGTCAACTTGATAAAGCACTTGCCTGGAGGGAAGCATTGTTTACATTTTCACTCCATTCTTCAGAAAAAGTGAGATTCTAATTATTTTTCCCACTGTAAATTAATGCTGACTATGATGGTTAGCATATCTCTGTATTGTTATATCTATGCAAAAGTTAAATAATAGAACTGATCCATCATGTATTATGCAATGTGCATTTTTATGACAGGCTTCCCTCTGATCTTATTATGCCTTTCTTCACAAATACTTACTTTTTTTTTTTTTCCTAGCAGCTGGGGGAATCTTTGTTGACTGCTGGTTCAGAAGTTGAAATCTGTCCTGTGTGAAAAGAAAAATGCAATTTACATGTTTATCGGATGCTGAACTCTGCTATCTTCCGAGAAGGAAAAAATAAGGATATAAGAGTATACTCCATTAATAATAAGCTTCATTATAATAGACAATTGGTCACAGTAGACTAAACCATTTTTCTACAAACCGAGCACATCAAATTCAGTAATACAAAACAATTGTTTCTGGATATCTCAGACAGTAACTTCTAATTCAGGAAAAGTAAACTAGTTAAGGTAAAATCAAATGCAAACAGAATCTTTCTTGCATGCATAAAATCACACCACAGCTTTGCACAACACTTTAATCTGTACCATAAACCATTTCTTAGGGTTCCTAGCAGCCATTTTTGCTTTGTTTGTAAATTATTATTTTTTTACATTTAATGGTTCCTGCTTGAACTGAAGACAAAACTGCTGAAATACCACAAAGGGGCCGTTTTTGCAATAGTGTGCTACAAGTGGAAAATATTATTGTGAGGAGAATTCTTGCTATCTGGTTTCTTAACTGAAGCAGGGAAGAAGGCATTGCTGAGAGGCTCTTGGTACACTCAGAGAGCCCTGGGATACAGCCTGATCTTGCAAGTTACTTTTGCGAGTTTTGCAGACCCAACTGGTTTGCATACCCTGTTGAAGGCTCATGCAAACTGCCCTGAACCTTTGACTCTGTGTCTACTTGCTACAGTGGATTTCCATTCCTAGATTTCTAGAGAAGCATCTGTGCCAGGCATGGTTAAACTGTTTGCAAGAGCCAAAAATAAAACCCTGGCACAGGAAAAAGAAGGAGTGAACTGACAACAAGGAAATACCTTAGCAATTGAGGCACTTTTGGTTTAGTTTCTGATGAGCTTGCAATTGGGATGCTGGCCCTATGGAGGCAGAAAAAACATCCTTGGGGTGAAGATGGCAGAGGGGATGAGATGAGAATGAAGAATGCCAACCTTGATCACAAAGGAATACCCAGACCTCTGCCATCTTCATTTTCTTTCTTCCCTTCTTTTCTATAACGAAACCAGCATTTGCTTTAACGCCACAGCTTACACAAATATGTCAGGCACTTCCACTACTCTCCACCCTGCCAGGGAGGTGTTTGTGAAAGCCTTTTCTGTCAGTTCTTCCTCCATGGCCTACTTCTGCAGTGATGTCTGCAAGAAAGCATCTGATTGCTGGTGATTATTTGGAAAATCAGATGAGATAATTTATGGACAAACAAGCCACATAAATGTCCTCTGATCTCAACACAGGCTGTTAATTCCTTGTTCTGCAGGCAGCCCATTTCTACCTGTCTACAACTGCTGGAGCAATGGGGTTGCAGTGCGAGTGAGAGATTCTAGATACTTCTGTGGTAAATGTTTGCTAATAATTAACATCTGTGCTGGAGTAGTCAGTATAATTATTAGGGTTACTGAAAGATCAGAGCAAAATTACAGTATTTCTAAAAGAGGACAACCACCCTTCACAGATGTTCACATATGTTTTACTAAAAGTGTTTAAATTTGCTTTTCTCTTCCACCTTCATTTTCCTAGCCCCCTTCCATCTGCTTGAAAAGAAACCTGGGTCTAAACAGGCAAACTACGAAAGTTTTGATTCTTATTAAAACCTTAGAGCAATTTTGCTGTTGTTTGAATAAAAAAAAGAAAAATAGAAATTAAAATTTAGACTTGGTCAGACACCCAGCAAAAGACACCTTCTGCAAGAGCACCATTCACACAATGCTCAACCCCACTAGCACAAGGATACACCATTCCACTGCCTGCACAGCAGGAAATTTTCTGAAGCTGAAGAAGATGCAACTAGGAGACACTAGTCCAATGTATTTTAGTTTTAAGTTGTCAGCTGATTTACTGTCCATGTAATGGTACAGGTTTAAAAATGTTTTTTAGCTGCCAGGAACAGATCTGCCCATCTGTAAGTCACAGGTGAATAAAAGCCTGTCTCATTCCCAGACATACATCTTGAATGCACATGGTCTCAGACAAATTGAATGAAATCTGTGAACACAGACTTGTCTCTTTTAACTATTTTTTCTCTGCATTTAATCAGTTCCAAACAGTAAAAATAAAATACTGACTGCCAATAAATTAATTGACAAACTTAGCTCCTTTGTTTTCCATTTACATATTATTTTTGAACTGCATTGTTACTTACAGATCTGTCAGGGTTATTTTCACAAATTTTTCACAGAATGTCTTCTGTGGGCAAATTTTATCCCGTAAGATGAACTACTCCATGGATCTATTTACCATTTGTTGTTTCTGGTGTATTTTTGGTCACCAAAGTCGTATAGTATTATTTCTGCTTTCTGACTGCATTACATTTGTAAACAGATGAGTAATGAATAACAAATGTTGATGAGCAGATAATGAATAGCAGAGCCTCTTGTTTACACAGATATGCCCTTGTATGCATTAAAATCCTGACTTCCATAGGGAAAATAACTTTTCCTAAACACTTTTGTATATAAAATCCTGTCTGTCTGAAGTTACTGAGGACGCTTTCTTAAGTAACTGATTCCAGCATCCCTTATAAAATTTGGGAAATGAGGCACGGAGAGAGATTTCTCTTGCCCATCTGAACCAAACCTACTCTGGGCTCAGAATATAGCAGGATTCTCTGGAATAGGAAGGGAATGTATTTTATCTCCTTTCCTTAGGGCAAATCAATGGACAAAGACACTGCTATGCACAAGGAAATGCAAGAAAGCTGTGGCCTTTAATTTTTACTCACTAAGGTTTTTGCTGCATTGAATATCAGTTTTCCTTGACTTAATTCTTGAAATGACTTTTTTCCCCCAGATTTATTATTGTTTGGAAGAGAGTATTTCTACATTTGTATATTTTTTATGGGTGACTGAAGTGTGGACACTTAAAACCACAAAAGATTTAGATCTGAAAAAATGGGATGGTAAGCAGCAGACTACACAAACAATGTGTGCACTGTAGCCAGGGAATATGTGGCTGCACTTTGTAATATCTAAAAGCAAGAGATTAAAATCATCCCCTAGAAATTATCTGCATTGCTGTTCACTGGACATATCCATAAATATGATGCTATTTCAAATCAGAAACAAAAGGACCTGCTGCTGTTTCCTAGTGTTATGATGCTAAGCAGCTTTCCATAAATCTATTCTGGGATTTCTCCTTAGTCACTTACAAAGAGGTTATTCTCTGTGTATGTTTTTTTTCACCATTTAGTCTGTCCATGTCTGTTTGTTAAATAAATCAGGGAAGACTGTAACAACAACGCTTCAGGCATTCATAATTTGACTGAAACAAACAATTCCTGGATACTACTGGTCCATTATGCTGGTCCATTATGTTCATAAATAGGACAATCTAGAAACGAGTTATCTCTCTGCAGAGTTACTGTGGGCAGTCATAGGTGGGGGTATCACACTGGTTCGAAGGCTCTGTAGGTCAGGGTATGGCTGATACTCCGTGTGTGCCTGGCGAGGGTCGTCTGCCAGGAGCCCACAAAGGCCTTTGCTAACCTAAGACACTCAATGCCTCTTTATTGCCCCAGGAGGGCGAGAACACACTGCCACCCCACCAAAGTATGCTGCACGTATGTAAATGTGTGTGTGTGCTTCGTGCGTGTGAGGGTTAAATATGAGGAGCGTTGGTGTGGCTTTCTCGTGATGGTATGATTTTTGGCAGTCCTAATAGTTTTTCTTGTTCGTGCCTTTGCTTGCCATTTCTCCAATTTCATGATTTATTAAAACTGAGTTCATTTTCACGACTTGTAAAGTACCCCATCCTTCCTACAGTGGCTTGGAAACCTTCCCCGCTGTCACATCCAACTCTGCATGAAGTCCAGTGATAGACTCACTGGAACCTGGATGCCACCAAGGTGCCTTTGACACAGACAGGAAGGATGTTTTTAGATATTTCCATGTAAATTCTTCTTTTACCAGAGTTGCTGGCAAGATTTTTAGCGACAGTTTGTCAGAAATGGGGCTTGTAATGCTTAAGGGGTGCTGTGCTTCCCTCAGAAGTTAGCACTAGCCAGCTTTTGTTTTTTTAATTGTAAAGCTACGCTGGTTTAACAAAGATTGCCTCCAGGACAGTAATTCCCATATTTACAACTCTTACCACAGAAAATGCACTTACCATGTTTATGAAAGTTACTTGAAGTAAATACAGCACCCTTGACTTTTGATGTCTTTTTTTTTTCTATAATTTCAACACTTTTTTGCCCTTTCGACTAAAGTTAACAGCTTGTAACTTTTGCTAATTATTGGTCATGACCAGCGTTCAGTTCCACGCATTCTCAACTGGTCAATTTGGTCCAACTTGCTTATTTTATGCATTTTCTTTGAATGCTGTTTTCAAACAATTTTTTTATACATGTTGCAATGCATGAGGCTGGAATTGATTCACATGACATTGCTAATAGCAATGCTGCTGCAAACAGTTAAGAATCAGTACTAATCATAATCAAATGTTTAGACACACATGTATATTGCTCAACTTTTTAAAAAGAACTTTTTTTATGCTGATGTCTTTTTTTTAAGACACTAGAAGTCAGTCTTCCTCTCATTCCCACTGTAGCTCAGAAAGTCTGAGGAAATATTCTTTCCTTTCTTCTTTCACAGAAGCTGTCACACAATAGAAAACATCATAGTACCTTTACACACCAGCATGGCATTTTCTGTACCCTGACCTAAGAAATATTGGTAATATTAATTGGCTGTGCCTCAGTTGTGTAATATATTTATAAATATACGTTTATCAATATATTTGTGTTTAAAATGTGTTCTACTTCAATGACATATTTCTCTGCACTTGGTATGGCATAATGCATTTATGCAACAAAATACATTTGTGTTTGTACTTACAAGTGTATTTTTGTCCTTTTTCTAGGTTATGCACTGTAATTTCCAAAAGGTTGACATAATTTACCTTTTTTGTAGGAGAAGCGTATTCCACTCTTTTAAAAACCTGTGTATTTTTACGTCATGGTGTACGTTAGAGGAGCAGTGATTGAAATCATTGCTGTCAAGGAAGAATGTATTAAAATTATTAATAAGACTTAAACCCACACGAGACATACTGAATCATCTGATCTGACCTAAATTCATGACCCTTCCTCCCAGTTCTTCCCTTCACATACTTGCACAAAGATAGGAGGACCAAAAGGAGAAAAAACTGCCAACATAATAAAGGCCAGTGAAAACTGTACATTTGCATTAGGTCAATGTAACATTTTATGATTATAATAATATAAACAAATAAACTATAAGGGCACTCACATCAGACCTCATTTCAAGCTGAACTATTATAAAGCGATTAACAGCCTCACACTCCCGCTTTAATTAAGTTATGCTGTGAAATATTCAGCATTTGAACCTGTTCTGGCCTGCCTCTTTTATCATTGAATTACCATCCTTAATGTGTTTTTCTGCTGAAAGATGAATTTCATTTAAGGATTACTGTACACTGCTCTGGCATTTTGCGGTTTCTTGTCAGCCCCTGTGAATCTAGATCATTGCTAACTTCAGTTTCTCTGACATGTCCTATATGCACAGTCTCTTGACTAGCCTGTCTCCGTGGATTTATTAACTCATATTGTATTCCTGTAGAAATGAATGGACATTTTTGATTAACTTAATGATAGAAATTTCAGATGACAGTAGAGTTTACTTTTGGAGCTTACTTCAGGTTATGTAGGCCACAGCAGCTCTCTAGTGACCTATCACTTCACAGAAATGTGTTTTGAGAGTTTCAAGGCAGTGGACATCTGTCTGCCAAATACTTTCAGATGGTGCTAGCAAGGAGGGAATGGAAAGGTCCTTCTGTGCTGGGGTCTCTAAACCCACAGCCGCAAACAGAGCTGCTCCCCCTTCCTGGAGTTGTTATTCAAGTGTTATATCCCTCCACATATTGAAGAGTGCCTTCAGGCAAACTCACACTACCAGGTGACTTTGAGGAAGGGTTAATGAGTGACGCTCCAGCAAAGGGTCCTCTTTCCTTCCTTTCTTCTGCCTATCCCAGACCAAGGCTATCCAACTCACCACAGCACCATCAGTTTTGGTGGTGCCTTTTCTCTTTCAGTTGTCAGATGATCAATCTGTGCTTTTTTTTCTTTTTTTTTAATGTGACGGGGAGGTGGGGGGAATGGGAGGAGGACGTGCAGAACAATACCATCATGTTCTCATGTTCTCTTGGCTAGTCACCTAAATGTCCTCAGAGGGAGTTCACCAGATTTTGAAATGTGACAACAGGTCAGATCGGTTTGTGAACTCCCACTATCCTGAAGAGCTGTCGGCTCTTGGGGAGGGGGCAAGACAGAGACTTCTGATGCTGTACCTGGTCCCATATGGATATGGTGTTATGGGGGTGGCACCCAGCGTCAAGAACTTCCAAAGAAGGTCTTTGCCTTGGCAAGGTGGAAGTTTGCTCAGGCACAAAGGTTAGAGTGACATGGCTTTGGCTTCCTGCACAGTAATTGTATGTTGTAAATTACACTTAGATCTGGCCCTGATTGAAAAAATAGGTGGTAATTTATTTGTGTGAAAGTAGTGGAAGGTCCATGCTCTCCCCTGTGCTGGACTACTACATGTGTAGTAGACAGAAAAAACACGGGGCTTGTCCTGTCCTTATGGCTGCTGCATGTTTCTAACATGTTGTCCTGAATGAAAGCTTTCAAACCCCAGAGACTTTGGTGTGGAAAATTCAGATTTTCCTTATTTTACCTTAAATTTCAGATGACCTTTCCTTGTTCTAAAGTGAAAAAAAATTGATTAGGACTGTTGTAAATGGAAGCTGGCACTAAAATGAAGTATCCTATTGTTCTGTCGTTCCTGGAAAAGACTTGGAGATAATTTCCTATATGTGTTCTTGCTTTCTTAATTCACCTAAAAAAAAATCCTCTCCTAAGGCAGTGGCTCATAATAGCAGCATGCATGTCAGGATCGTGGCATTGGCACACTGTGCTAGTTATGGGATTCCTCGTAATGTGTAAGAACAGCTGAGGAAACGTGAACTGGAACACAAGCAAACTGAGCTAAATCTAACTTCTCCCAAGTGAGGGGAAAAATTTGTATCTGGTTCTTGAGATCTCTTGTAAGAATCTGAGCTCTTCATTTCAGCAAAAAGTAAAAGCAAAACTATGCAGAAGAAGGTTTTGATGTACCTATCTTAAATGAGAGCTTTTCTTTAGCTAGCTTTGTAAGTTCCAATCATTTCTGCTAGTGTAATGCACATTCTTGAAAGAAAAAGCAAGTGCTAGGCCACCAAAAGTGGTATTTTGTCTACATTAAATAGAAGTGTTTGGGAAGAACATGCTGATGTATTGTAAGGATGTACCAAGATCACCAATCCCTTCCTTCCACGAACAGGAGTAGCATCTCATGGGAGAAAATGAGTGACGAAAAGGTCTTGCAAAAGTGGAGGGTGAAAAAGCTTACGCCTGCACTTCAGGGGCAGTATAAAAATAACGCTTTTCATCATCATTTCTAGTTAAGGATAAAGAATGCCTAAACCTTGTGCCATGATCCATCTGAAGTCTTGTATTCTGGTCAGCCTGTGTAAAGAATTAACATGGAAAAGGTTAAATGGAAATTCTGACTGATGTAGGGGGATACAAAACCTACCAAAGCAAACTAAGAAGCTAGGTTACTGTTAATAAACTACCTTTACACAATGCACTAAAATACACTTTATTTACTCTGCCTCATTTACAATTCAGTTAGCAGCACAAGGTTATTTTAGTATTATACAGAGATCAGAGACTAAAAAGTGCTTGTGGGTACAGGAGCAAAGGCTTCTCAAAGAGAGAGAAATACAAATACTTGCTCACAAAATTCTTGGGAAGCTTTTTTTTTTTTTTTTAATCAGCATTGCCATTTTATTGTTTAACCTATCCTGCTTGATCTCCCTACTTTTGGTTAATATGGGAGTCAATTACAGCTTCATCTGTGCAGAATTAACTTTATAGAATATACACTAGGGATTTGTCTATCTCCTCTATTTAGATCTATGTCATAAAAAAATATGTAGTAGAGAACTGTGTGCAAGCACTGCATATGGTACAGGCTTNTGTCCGGGGGGCGGGGGGGGCTGTGTTTCACTAGGTGGCAGTGTCTGATTACATCTGGAAGGACCACGCTAGCCAGCCTGGTGTCTCCAGCTGTGACCTCCAGCACCAGGATGAAATCCCTGACGCTGCAGCCAGCTGGAAAGGTAGCACCACTGTTCACGTCTGTGTCTACACGGTTCACCTCAGCGGCTCCCGGGAGCTCTACAGGCACTTCCTCAGGCTACCTGATGGGGCTATCATTGAGGTAGGTCCGAGCAGGCTCCNGATCCATCTGAAGTCTTGTATTCTGGTCAGCCTGTGTAAAGAATTAACATGGAAAAGGTTAAATGGAAATTCTGACTGATGTAGGGGGATACAAAACCTACCAAAGCAAACTAAGAAGCTAGGTTACTGTTAATAAACTACCTTTACACAATGCACTAAAATACACTTTATTTACTCTGCCTCATTTACAATTCAGTTAGCAGCACAAGGTTATTTTAGTATTATACAGAGATCAGAGACTAAAAAGTGCTTGTGGGTACAGGAGCAAAGGCTTCTCAAAGAGAGAGAAATACAAATACTTGCTCACAAAATTCTTGGGAAGCTTTTTTTTTTTTTTTTAATCAGCATTGCCATTTTATTGTTTAACCTATCCTGCTTGATCTCCCTACTTTTGGTTAATATGGGAGTCAATTACAGCTTCATCTGTGCAGAATTAACTTTATAGAATATACACTAGGGATTTGTCTATCTCCTCTATTTAGATCTATGTCATAAAAAAATATGTAGTAGAGAACTGTGTGCAAGCACTGCATATGGTACAGGCTTTGCAGATTTATTGTAAAATAATTTTAAATCGGTTAAGCTCTTGCCAGAANAAGGGGTGCATTTCAGGACTGGGTCACAGTCAAAAGAGGAAAATAGGTTGTGTCTGACCCTGCCCGAAATACACACTGAAAGCTTCCATAGGAAGACCTCACTCCTAAATGGTAGTGTATAATCAATGAGTTAATACTTTTGCAGTGCAAAGTAGCAATTTCAGATTGTTTATAGAGCCATTTAAAGGCAATTATGTAAGATATACATTGAAACTGCACACATAGAGATTATTTATAAATATATATCACTTAGAACCACATAAGGTCATTCTGTACAGGAATTATATATATAAATATACAAGGTAAGTGCTGTGCACATTTAATGGACAGCTGTTACTGCAAGTATGGTCATTCACTTAGTTTGCACTCAGATACACAGAGCTAAGGCACAGTTAGATTACCTACTGGCATCTTGCATGTTTTAGATTGAATCTTGGATGTTGTCAGCATTTCAGCAGCTTGTGCACTGAAATACAATACAAGATGTTATTAAAGAGACATATCACCCATTACTTGTTTCATGGGCTGCATTTTGTTCATTGCTTTGCCATTTTTGTTCTAAGTGCTTTGAATGAGAACATTTCCTTTTTGCCTTTGGTCTTGTGTTGAGAGACTCTTAAAAAAAGATTGGCATTTAAGAGAAAGTAGAGTCAAAGAAAATTACTTTACCTACCCAGATAAGGAGTGGGAGCATCATCACAAAGATCTTTTTACCAAAACTGGCACAAATGATGATGAAGCACAATGTTTTCAGCCACACACTTCTAAGGTGAAGGTTCAAGTACATCTTTCCAGCATGAGGCAAACATTGCTTCTGCTTCTTTGGTTAATGTTTCAAGGCTGTTTTCTTCATTAAAGATTTTATTCTTAATGTCTTTGCCCTACTTGGCTTTTTAAAGAAAATTTAATTTAAAGGAAACTGTCCTCAAGGAATCCAAACATAGTTTTCTGCCTAGGGAACTTATGATTCACCAGAGTGAAGACACCCGAGTCTTCGAGCTGGCCAAAGAAAACAAGAGAAGGCATGTGGCCTACATGAAGTAGAACTTAATTACTGGAACAAAGAAACTGGCAAATCCAGGTCCATGCCCAAGTCTCTTGAAGAAACTCCAACATGAATAATTGCCTAGACTTTTGCTAAAACACCTTTTCCATGTTGGAGGTCAACCAGGCAGCCCAGCTCCTACTTTCTGCCTGTTACAAATGTAGCTCTTTGCAAAGTGGTTTTCCCCAATTAAGTTCTTCTCAGATTTTCAGTGGTGAGGTTTCATTCAACTTCCACCAGGCTTTGGAAGGAGGGTCTTTGAGTACCCGAAGCAATCTTAACCCAGTGCCCTGTTTCAGCTCATTAATCTGTTCTGTACTTCTGAGAGAGAAGAAATATGTTCTCATACAATGTGGTTTTGTCTTCCCAGGTGAGCTTTTGAGAAGCTTTCAGCATCCACAAAGTAAGCACTGCATAATGTGGATGGCTCAAGCCACTTCTCTGTAGCTTCCCACACCAGATCATAGCATAGCCTATCCCTAAAATCCATGACTGAGTCTTACCTCATTGTCTTGAAAGCTGCACATCTAATTTAGGAGATCAATGCGTGCTTTACAGCACTTTTACTTGTAGATCTAAATGCAATTACATGTAAGAAATGTGCTTAACTAATAATTGCAGTAAAGCCCGTATACAGATCTTACATTTAGCTGATAACAGAAGTAATTATACATTTGTGTGTTTTATAGGTCAGGGCTGTCTACTTCAGTTCCAAATTAGGAATATTTAATGAATTTTAAAACTGTACACTGACAAGTGAGAAGTTTGCTGCCATGGGGAAAAATACACCTGAGTTTTACCATTTGCTCCTGTTGTCACCCCTCAAGAACATTTTTTTTTCCCCTTTGCTACAGCTAGACAAGTACGGGTTCTTGAGTGGGGTTAGAAAATTGTTTTGGAGCTGAAGGGTGCACTGCAATGTTATGTATAAGAGTGTAGGAGATGAAAGGCACCTGGGCTTCTTGGAATAATCTTTTCAGTCTGCTCCTTCTGTTGACAATTTTTTATGTATAAGCCTTTTCAGTTTGAGTATCTAGAGCTAGTTCTAAAGACTCAGGTAGTTTAGTTTACCTAACCCTAGTCTGTCTTAGGTATTTTGCTCCCAGTGACTCAATGGAAAGATTTTTCTGGATCCTTACAGTCTATTTGGTCAGAAGACTCCTCTTATTCTAAATTTAATCAGCTTCCATTGGATCACCCGTTGGTGTAAATAAGATTTCTCTTTACCATAAGTTTACCTACAGAATATAATTTCATAATTTTACCTGTTTTATGCCAGAATGAGTACAACACCTCACCAAAAGAAACAAGATGGGTTCCTGTTTTGCTTTTCATTCCTCTCCTCACCTTTCCAGCACTGGTGAAGGAGGGAAGGCTCTTCTTCCACATTGGCAAGAGCAGAGAGTGTCGTCTATTCTCTTTCCCTGTTGTAGGAATGACAGCTGCCTTTCTTCTTTCTTCATGATCAGCAAGCCTCTTTCTCATCCCCAGAGACAAGATATTTGTATGAAATGTTGTCTTGGGGCTGTAGGAACACGACCTGTAAGAAAAGGGGTGGTCTGTGGCAATTGTGACGCATCCTACCATTGTATATACATCTACCTGGTCTGCAGCGTCTACAGTCAATTTTCACTTATTTTGTTCTTCTGGATGGGCTAGTGCTCTTGTACAACTGCAGAATGCAAGAAGTAATTCAACAGCATCTAGGAACTGGGGGCTACATGCACCTTCTTCCTGCAAAACAATCCTGCTTTTTATTACACTAACATACCAAAGGTGAAAATGTAATTATTTCAGTGTAAATTTTCATTTCTTTGTTCACTTTTATTAAGAAGCTCTGAAGGCACGTAACTCTGAAGATAGCAAAATGAAAAGATTTTGACTTTTAATTTCTGTGAGTTTCAGGAATCATACCTGAAAGAGCCATACCACTTATTCCTAAATACTGCAGTGGAACCTCGTGAATTCAGGCACTTGGGGACTAAGATCTGTCCATCAGATACTTAATGCTTTGTGCCATTTACAGCATGATGGGTGTTGGTTTTGGTGGGTGTTCTTCAGAAATAATATGTGTAATAGGAGGAAATGATCAATTTGGCAGAAAACAACACAGAAATTATAAAAACTTTGAAAAAGCATGTGCAAATATAGGCATTATTCGGAGGGCACCACCAGCACAAGCAGTAGCTTCTCAGCATTCAACTAGCTGAGGTGTGTGTGCAGGCTGGTGAGGTCTGGGGCAGTGCTTCTCTTGCCAAACACACGAACATGAGAACAGCACTGAAATCAGCAGGCCAAATTCTACCTCAGATTCATGTGTTTAGCTCTTGGTGACTTTTACTTCAGATATGTTTCTGTATCTGCAGATATTCTTTGACAGGCGTAAGAGGAATTTTGCATAATCTTGCTGTGAAGTCCTTGTATGCTAGTGAGGAATTCACTTCATATTTACAGCCTCATCCTACTCTTTTATATTTCAGTGAAAGCAAGATTTTCTCATAGCCCTAATTCAGCAAATCACTTCAGTGTGAACCTAATTTTATCCAAGGAGCCAAAACTCATTTTAATAATGCTTACCTTTCTTTTCTTTTTTTTTTTTTTCCAGTAAGCAAGGCCAGTTTGTAAGTGCTATATGTAGAAGTACACTAGCTAGGAATAAATGTCTCTCTAAGTAATAGCTTCTTTAAAATACTTATTTCTTTAAGTATTTTTTAAATAAAATACTTATTTCTTTAAGTATATTTAAGTATTCCCATTAGAGGTCCAGCTGTCCTGATATAACTAGAAATTTCATGTCTGGTATGAAAAGTAGTTTTATAGATTTCATAGGGATGAGGTAAAACTAACTGTTTTAAAAGGAACGTTAAGTACAAGGTGACATGTATAAATTGCCTTAGAAATGTTAAATAATAAGATTTTTTTTTAAAATGTGCAGCATAAAAATTATAGAGGTTATACTTGTAGGTGCAGTCTTTTTATCATAAGCATTGTAAAACTCAAAGAATTCACATGCAGTAAAAACCATTTTCCTTTTTACCTATAATATATTTCCCCTTTATAGTAATTCAATTTAAGTGTTGGCTAACCAAGGAATGACCTTCCCAAAATAAATCACTTTTCATGCTTTTCGGTATTCATTAATCTGATGTTATTGTAATATACAGGAAATTATTGAATTTTAACATTTTAAATGTATTTGAAACCCATGCACAGAAAAGTTAATGATAGTGGTACGTGTTTGCTGTCTACGTGGTGATAACACCAGCCTGGTGATTTTTATCTCGACTTTTGCTGACTGGAGTTGATTTCTTTTTAAAAGGGCGAAGATAAGTCACTTTAACTCAACAAAAAAATCAGTTTCTTATTATAGGCCTAGTAAACCTCAGCATTGTAGAGAAAGTTTTTGTACAGTATGATTTTATCTATGAAATAAGCCTTCACAAATGTCAAGGATTCATCCAATTTAAACTTACTGGATAAAAGATATCTGTTTTCCCTAATTACTTGAAAAGTACCTAGCAGTAATAGGATAAGACAGCGTAGGTGACTAGCCAATTACTTAGTTTAAGCTATTTACATCAATCCATATGCTATAAATTATGTCTAAACCCTCCTGCACTTCTGGAAAAGTGAATAAAATCATATAAGTTTATTTTGAATACAAGATCAGATATGGTATGCTGAGTGACACTTAAAAAGAATGAAACAGTAACCGTAGCTTATTTTCTGAAGCAATCTTGACACTAATGCTAAATTACAGCTTGGAAACATCTAGCATTTTTACCTTTATAAGAAAAGGCTTTTTACATATTTAACATAATTCTAGGGAAAATATACTGGAATTATGTATAAAGATATGTACACTGTAACCAAAGGGCATTTATATTCCCCAGTAGAATACTTACAACAATTTTATTGCCATTTGGTGTCATTTTCTAACAGATATAAAATACAGCCAGTAAACAAACTAGACTTTAGATTTAAGCTGACAGCTGTTCCTTCAGAAGCAATATTCAGATATTTAATCTTAAGAATACTGAATATTTTACAATTGTTTGAGCAAACTATACTTTTAGCATGTGAAGGACCGCATGCTTTTATATACAGTTCTTGGATCTGATAATGACACTAAAAAACAACCTTAGAATAATCTACACATTTGTTGCTCTCATATATTCCCTGGGCAAATCAACAAATTGCCTCATGTTTTATTCTTAATTCCACAAATTCTTTTTTTATACACAGTGTTGCTATGAATATTGGGCTCTATTTTTTTCCCATGTGTACATAAGCCATGCAGTTGACTCCAGCACAGTTTATGCGTATATGTGAGTGCAGATTTTTCTGGCCCTAATTTCATTAAGGGAATAAAATGGCCATGTTTACTGCAAAAGCCCCACATGCTGTTTTCATAAAGAGTCTCACTTCAGTGGTCACTAGAGGTTTATAGAGGAGGGAAAGAGGGAGGATTGCTCCAGCTCAGTACCTGAGGTTGGTACACTACCTCATGACTTCATCCTCATCTCACCAGACACCAGGAGGGAACAGCACAGCTCTGGCTTTTCTGTTAGCTCGGTCAGCTGTGGGGAGTGGGTGAGGACTTTTTGGCTGGGGGAGAGGCTGGGCAAAGGTAATTACTTGGTGTAAACTGACCCACTTTGCCTGGCTTCAGCAGCATCATGTCAGGTCATCCACAAACATGGCCAGTTCAAACCAACCATGAACTGGTTTCCTGGAAATCCCTATAAAAGCGGGGATTAACAGCAAAGGTTTGTCCCACAGAAGAGTGATTAATGCATGCAGGTGTGTATATATTCCTGGGCTGAATAGGCTTTACCGCATGCTGCCTGCCTAATTCTGAGATTTAATCTTGTCCCATTGAAAACAAGCAATACTTTGCAACTGCGTTCAGTGGGAGAATGATCTCTCTCCACATGCATTGAGGTTCAGTTGGGAATCATACATTTTACCAAGTCAGCTAAGGGATAGTGCCATGGACATGGGCAATTGGATCAGTATAGCCTGCAAACTTACAGCCCTTTGTTGAGGGTCATGGCAGTATAGCTAGTTTCACTGCAAGTAAGAAGTAAACCAGACTGTTTGAAGTTACTGTTAACAGTATATATTTCTCCTTTAATGTTATAATTCAATTAAAGATAATCAGTTTAAGAAAGAAATTAGTTGTCCAGGCAGCGCTTTCCATCCCACTGAAAAGATGAGAACAAGGAAAAGAGATTTCCTGGAGAAATCTTGTGCTTGTATGCTTTGTTCTTAAGTTGATCCAGCTCATCTCACATGTGACATGTAAACCCTGTCCTGAAACGGACCCAGTCTGTTGCTCTTTGCCCTTGTGGTGGGTAAGTCAATCCATCTGCTGCAGATGAAGTGGATGAGCACAACGTATCTCAGCTGAGCAGAAGTTATTTCTCCATATCTTCTGTTTCAGGTTGTTTTCCCTGTCAAGTACAAGATTGGGTCCTTGTCTTTTTCCAGTAAATTGTGGTATAGTTTTAAATGGAAGCTGTGTCTATTAATTGTTAATCTATTATCAACTGCAGTCAAGACTATGTTCCAACAGGATGGAAATGCAGGAGGCAGCCTTGCAGCATGTGGCCATTTTCCCCCGCCCCAGTGTTCTACAAATCTCGGGTTTTATATATTCTGTACCCTAGAAAGTCACAGAGTTGTGGAAAAAGGTTTGTTTCCTTCAACTGGCCATGTCCTGCTTATCTATTGTGGTGTCTGTGCTCTGATAGGAGAACCAGGAAAGGAATGAGACAGGTCCACTACTGGCCTTGGCAGCAAGACTCACTGGCTTTCAGATAACTGAAAAATTATGAAAATACCAGAACTACAGCATTATAGCCTTTTTCTGCATATGAATATTCAATTTTAAATCATACTGGCTTCTTTTTTTACTTGCAGAGAATGTGGGGTGAGGAGCAAGGGTTATCTACCTAATCAACACATACACAAATATGTTATGTTCATGGATATTTTCATTTCTTTTTTCTTGGAGTCCTGAAGAGTTAGAACTGTTTCCATCATTTGTTCGCAGAACGAATGGAAGCAAGTTCAAGCACACCCATTCAGTCTGAGCCAGTGCTCAGGTGAAAAATGCTGCCACAGCTCTCTAGTTGTACTATATAGCAAACAGCAGTGATGTTAATAAGGGGTACTTTAAAAGCGTTGTTTTGTATTAAAAAATACATCTTTCATTTTCAACCCACTTTAAACACCAAGACTTGCTGTATTGTCAGTGATTTTCAGGATGGTTTTATGCTGCAAGGGCAGAGCCACTGATTGTTGCAGAAGGTATTTTGTACTTTTAAATGCTTATAATCTTTATTCATCTATCACAGAGTTTTACCTGAATCAGCAGTAAAATCTCTGAAGTCAGAGGATAATTGCCAAAACAGCATTAACTTATTTTATCTGAATAAAAAAATAACCTTTGAAAAAGTACCTTGCAGCTACACAGATTGACAAAATGCATCAATTATATTTTTGCTCACTTTATAATTACACTGCAGTAAATGCACAGTGAACTTAAGTACATGGTTGATTAACCATAAGGTTACTGCTATTAAGTCACTCTCAGAAACAACAACTTGGACTTTAATTTAAGAACATAGCTCTGCAAAACATCTGATCAAGTTTAAAAATCTGACATATCTATACAAGCTTCAATTTAAAGTGCACAAGTAAATGATAGCGCCTTAATTGTAGCAAAGGTTCCTGTTACTTCGGTCAGACATGCTGGGTATGTGAACAATCAGGTTTGAAAGAGCTCTTGGTATGTGTTAACCAGCACCAAAGGAAAGGCTTTTACAGTGAACTTTAAATATCCCCTATATCCTCTTTTTATTTGCGAAGAAACAAGTCTTAGGAAGAGCAGAGGAGGGAGCTGGGGTTGTGTAGCCTGGAAAAAAGGAGGCTCAGGGGTGATCACACCACTCTTTACAAGTGCCTAAAAGGAGGTTGTAGCCTCGTGGGGATTGGTCTCTTCTGCCAGGTAACAAGCAACAGGACAAGAGGAAATGGATTGGATATTAGGAAAAATTTCTTGACAGCTTGAGAGGGTTTTCAAGCACTGGAACAGGCTGCCCAGAAAAGTAGTTGACTCACTATCCCTGGAGACGTTTAAAAGACATGTGGATGTGGCACTCGAGAACATGGTTTAGTGGTGGACTTCGCAGTATTAGGCTTATGGCTGTACTCAGTGATCTTAAAGGTCTTTTCCAAATCTACCTAAATGATTCTATAAAATGAAATTAGTTTTCCAGCTTCTGGGGAATTAGGGTTGCAACTCCAGGTATACACTGATGATATTTCCACAAATTTTTCTCAGATTGTTGCATCTGGAAAAATATTTCTATTAGCTCACTGATGCTGTAGGCCCCCTTTATATCTTTGTATAATGCAAAACTGTTGCTATGAAGTCCTGCCATGACGTTGTATCTCTTTTTGGCCTCCCCTGATGATTGTTTATGCCGTGAGAGAAACAGCTTCGGACAACCTAAAACTGGGCTATCTCCTAGTTTGAAAGAATAAAAATAAAGTAGCAGCTGTTCTGTGTAAGTGGCATCTGGGTGTGAAGAAAGAATACCCTGGTGCAGAGAAACTTGCCCAGGATGTAGGATACATAAGACCACTCAAATATTTAGTCTCAGCTTTTCATGTGTGGTGGGGAATATCTTCTACCTTGCCTGTTTCCCTCTGTTCCTGGGGTAACAGCCCTTGCTAGCTTCACAGTATATCAAAAGCAGAAGCACAACGAAGATTGTAAGATGCTTCAACAGACATAATAAGAATACACACACAAAAAAAACAACAATAGAAATTAGGGATTATTCCCTTACACATACCTGTGTTTGTAAAATTTATTATAGCTGTGCTAAACTAGATTGAGAATAGCAAAATTCTTTAAAACATTGCTGTATTACTGGATCAACCTTTTCATGCTTTCATGCTTTTTCATGCTAACATTTGAGTAACAGCAGCTAGACAGAGCTGAGCTCAGTTACTTGCCAGTGTCTGAAATTTGATTTCTGCTCAAATTCATCTGAGCAAAATTTCTCTTGTACGGGCACTCCAAAACATGAAAACAATTGGAATCAGGGCACTCTTGTGCAAAATGCCACCCACATGACACAAGCTGAGGATCTGACATGTGATGTGGTAACTACGAATGAACTGAGCTGAATCTGATGCAATGCCTTGGCTTTATAACTAATTTCCAGTCCTATAACATCATCTCCTCCTCATGGCCGTGATTTCCTCTTTGAGTGTATATTCTTTATTCACTCAAATCTTCTCCATGTGTCAAGAACATCATAAGAAGAAATTATGAAAAGCAACAGGCGTAAAAATCCCCATTCGACTGTTTTACTAGAGCATTTAGAGTGAGAAGAATTAGGGGAATTCACATTTCACATGTGTTTAAATTGTTAATCTCACTGCTCTATCTGTATTAGTGAATACATTTACAGTAAGTTTTACTTTATAATATTTTGGCAGAACTGTTAGAAAAATTGTTATAAGCCCAGGAGTGGAACTGAACCATGAAAGCTAAACTGTAAGCTGCTGCAAAGCTGGGTTATTAGTATGACAGAATAAAATTTCACACACATAAAAACTTCTAAGCTGTGATATTTTGAAAGCAAGAAGAGAGGGGTGGGGAAGGGTACTCAAAGTCATCTATGTTCCCTCTGATATTTCACAGAATGCTGCCATAATAATATGTTGGTTTTGTCTGTTCTGTTTTTCAGGCATTTGGTGATATTAGTGAGGAAAGCCTTTTGTGTAATGAAGTGGGCACAGACCAGGAGCACAAGAGGGAGAAGCCCAGTGTGCTGCATACATCTACATGTATCAAGCTGAGGGAGAGGAAAAAGAGTACAGCAAGGTGGAAAGGTATTATTTTCAGTTTCTATGCCTAACTGAAAAACAATCCTGATACCTGAATATAAAATGATGGGAGGGATAGAAAAAAGCAAATAATTTTAAAATACCGTTTCTTTTGGGAAGGCTAGGGTGCGATCAGTGAGAGCTGAAATTTCACAGTTGTGTTTTCCAATGTGTCTTCATCCCTGGGTAGTTTCATCAGCTGTTGCAGGAGTCCTGAAGGCTGAAGTTCTGTTCTTTATCCAAACACTGTCACACTTTCCATTCAGAATCTCAATACAGTAATGTAATCCAGAGCGATCTAACTTAGGCAAGGACCAGCATTTAAAGTATGCTAGGGGCAGGCTTAAATCAGTTATTGTATATATATTTAGGTGTGTTTCCAGATATACTGGTTTAAGTACAAAAGTCCCAATCTCTCAGACTTGTATTGTGCTCTCCACTGTGTGCTGAGAGCCACTGGCCCCCTCACAGTGCCTAGAGAAGTACATGCAGAGTGGAACATCTATGTCAAGTTTTCAGTGAAGTTGCTCCTGACCAAAGGCAGTATCAGGGCCTTTGATGACAGAGTGCTATGGAACACCCTGGGTGCCCTTAGGCATCACTGTTATTATGAGATATCCATTTCCTCTTGTTCTTTATCCAGGCTCATTGTACCTGGCTCCACAAGATCTCTGCACCCAGCTGAGTCCTAGCACTGTCAGTTTTCTAATGCCCTCTAAGGAGTAAAGTTCAGTTAAAAGCTCCTTGTGTTACTCTTAAATTCACAGTAATCGTGTTTGCTAGCAGAGAAACCTTGGAAAATTCACATGAACATAAAAGACACATTTTTTTTTAAGGACGACTGGTAAATTTAGTGTATGGGCTCTTGTTCCTATATCCCCTTTTTTAGGGGAGGGAGGTCATACACTGTCGTTGGTGTGTTTGCATCATGTCTTTCTCTACATCCATTTTTCTGATCTTCAGGAAATCCCATTGTCTCTGACAAGAGCTAGTTCCTGCAGTAACACATGGTCCGTGGAGTTGTTTACATCGTGATCCACATCCATGGTATGGCTACTGTCTGATAGTGTTTGTGTTTCTGACGGCCACGTCTCTGCCCGTGCAGTGTTGTCCTGCGAATGCTCCCTTCGTAGCTCTTCTGTGGCTTCAACAACCTGTGCAGTGTGGTGAACTCACGGGATCAGATCACAGATTGGATCAAGCAAACATAATTATTTCATATGACTCTTTTTTCCCTTCCCAGCTGTGAGACATTCCTAAATTTCTCAGGTTTGCATGTTTCTGCTTTTTCAGCTTTGCTTGTACCTGTTAGGTGCGGTGGGGATAATGTTGTTGATTTGTCTTTCAAGTTTCACGACTAAAACTTTGACAGTGTTTTCAGTAATCATTCAAAGCACAACGCTCTTGTAATTGCAAGACTTCAAAAATGCCCAGAAGAGGAACAACAATGGCTTTATCCACCAGTTCTGTAGCCAAGTCCCAACATGCTGCAAAATTTACAAAATCTGAGAGACCATTTTTTCTGAGGTTTTTGTGGTGGCCATACCTGCTTCCCTGTGAGCTCCAGCAGCTTAAAGCAACCTGGAGGTTATGTTCATGCTTTCTTAGTACAATTAAAGTTAGAACCAGTCAGTTCTCTTTAGTTAGAACCAATCAGTGCCTATTCTATTTGAGTCCATACAAATGTACCAGAAATCGTCTGTGCCCCAAAGGCAAGAACTATGAGAGATAACAGAAGCAGGTGGGAAGGGGAACACAGGCAAGAAATTTAAATCATTTGTTCGAGGCCATCAAAGTCAGAGGCAAATGGAGAAATACAGGGCAGACTGCCAGCATCCTGATTCAGTCATACCTTCCTGAAAATGAAGCTGGAAACGGGAAGAAACTTCCTTACTGTTATTTTGAATCATTTATGAAGAATTCTGTAATCAATTAACATAGTAATCAGTGACATTTTTCTAGCATGTTATGATATTCTACTGTCCCTGTGTTCACACTGGTATGGTAAAACTTTTTCGAATGCATTTACCTTTTTAAGATCTTACCCAATATCTTGAGCATTGTTGATTAATAGTATTACTTTAATCTATAGTTCTCATCCACCCGAATAAATATTAAATGACATTAGGTAGTAACCTAAAGGTTTAAATGTCACTCCTGAGCACAGTTTTAATTTGGTTTGGTTTGGTTTCCACTTCTTTTCTTGGTTTTTTTTTTCCGGTTCATTTGTGTGCGTGTGCATATGTGTGTGGTTATTTTATGACTTACACCCAGACAGAAATGGTGTTAAAAATCTTCTGAATATCTACAAGAATTGATGGGATTTTTGTGGCTTTTATTGCATAAGATATTACTTGGATGACTTCTCTCTGTCATAACAGGAATAAAATTGCCTTTTAATGTTTGCTTTGCCTGTTGACACTTTAAACTTTTCTACATAACTTTGGAAAAGAAACTAACTGAAGAGAAGCCACCCAGTAACCTAGTGCGGTTTCTGGGCAGCAATACCAAGATGGTGTGGGCAGCGTCTTACTATGTGCATCTCCTTGGCCTCAGTTTTGCCTTTCAACATGACTGACTACGATGGTAAAAATCCCTTTGGGCAATATTATACATCGAGTTTCTCACCACTGAGTTAAGATATCCGAGTCTGGTTCCGTGAGATTTTGACTTCAGTGTTGGTAATACAGTGTTGGAATTTAGTCTGATGGTAGGACTGACTTTATGTGTGGAACGACCATAGCTTGAGTTCTAATAGGACTGTGTCGATTTTTCTAACAAGTGTGGATCTAGTATTGAAACTTTGTTCAGCATGAAGGACTTGACTGACCACTTTTATTCCTCCAGTTATATTGGAATGTCTCCACTGCCTTTCATTTGATCTAGGATGTACAATTCTGTAGATTACATATTTGTGAATGCTGAATTTAAAGTATGTTTAAATATTAGCTAAATTTACCTTAATTTTTTTTTTAATGTAGCACCCTACCTATTAATGTTGATTACTTGCATCTTATGAGCTCCCAGGTTTGTTGGTCAATATGCAGCGGGTGGCATTGGCTTTGGAATTGTTTTCTGAAGTGCTCTTATCAGCAGCATCATCCATAATGCTCAGTTATAGTTGGATAGTAATTGCCTGTCTTTGCAGAGTTCCTTTGCAACAATTTTCTCCTGTGTAGCTATATATATGTAGTCATTACTGAAAAGTGTAAATAAAGAATCCTTTTAGTGGTGTAGTTTCCCTGGGTACCTACTGTGCTCTTATTATCTAAAACAAACTCCCCATCTGTAGTTCTGTTCTATTAAAGGATAAAGACATAACTATGAATTAAAAATTAAAATGCTTGTTGTAGATTGGAGAGGAGGGTCTATTAGAATATATCTGGCGCTAGGCTCTCAGTACAGTAGATAGATTACACTGAGCACCAGTTAAGCAAGGGGATGAAAAATGAGTGATTTTCATCATTCAGTTAAATATAGTGCTAAGTGGTATGTGCTAGCATTAAAAGCAAATTACTTAGCACTTCACCAATCACAGCATGAGAGCATTCCATTGGAAACAGTATTTTCAGTGATGCTCAGTCCTCAGTTTTATTAAATAAATCCACTGTTAACGCTTAAGGAAGCAGTAGAAGATGTATTGCTATGATAATAAAAAGATTGAAAATGTAAAAATAAAGAGAAGCAGTACCTCATTTTAATAAATGTGCTAAGAAATCCTCCCTCTCTCTTAACAAGAAAACTCCAAAGTGCTGGTAGATCCATAATTTCCTGTACTTTCTTTAGGTCTTCCTTTCTTCCTAATGAATATGACCTTTCTTTTTTTTTTCCTTTTTTATAATGACACCTTTTTTTCTCATAAATCTGCTGCCATGTCACCGAACATTTTGATGAGGTTTTCTGATTCCCTCTTATATCTCCTAGATAGGATATTATTATCCAGTAATCTAAAGATGGGGAGCCTGATCCTCAGCAAAGGTACTTTTTGGCTGCTCAGCTAAAGGCAATGGAGATGTGAGAATTTACAGCACAAGAGGTTTTGACATTGAGGGCTTCCTTTATATCATGTAGCAACATTATTTTCTCCACAGCAATGGGGATTGGAAAACAATTAAATCTGTTGTCTGAAGACCTGGAAGATGTGAGAAGTCATAAACTTTTCTGAGTCTCAAACCATTCCTAAGCCACTGCCTCCTCCTAAACAGGAGTCACCTATGAGGAGCTACACAACAAAATTCTTGGGAATGACACATGCAGGAGAAGGTCCGAGGTTTGAGCCACAGATGCATCTTCACTAGCCAGGTCAAATGTTAGAAGGAGAGAAAATTACAATTCAGATATAAAAATTACAAGATCAATGAGCCTATGCATGAAGCTATTTTGAGTCCTTCGTTTTCCCTGCAGGGTCATTCTGTGGGGAATTCTGTTTTGAGTTTTCTCTTATGCCTAGGTTTGAAAGCTGTTTTCTTTGTAAAGTGTATTGTGTTTGGCTGACATGGAGTTCATTTTCCCATGGCAGTCCTCACAGTGCTGTTCTTTGTATTGGCAGCTGGAAAGGTGCTGCTGCCATGCCAGTGTTGCGGCCATTGCTGGGACACGCTCACATTCTCTCTCCAGCATTCTCCCCCTCACCAGTGGGCTGGAGATGGGCAACGAGGTGGGAGGGGACACAGCCAAGACAGCTGACTAAAACAGACCAAAAGGATATTCCATACCATATAGCACCTGCTCAGCAATAACAGCTAAGAGAAAGGAGGACAAAAGGGTGGCATTCGTTATTTATGACGTTTGTGTTCCGGAGCAACTGCTGCAAGTACTGAAGCTCTGCTTCCTGAGAAGTGGCCAGACATTGCCTGCTGATGGGAATAAAATATTTTGTTTTCCTTTGCTTCCAATTTATTAAACTGCCTTTATCTTGACCCATGAGGGGTTTTTTCCATCGTATTTTCAGCCCCCCATCCTGCTATGGAGGGGAGTGATAGAGGAGCTTGGTGGGCAACTGATGTCCGGTCAAGGTCAACTCAGCAATGAAGAGAAACATGTAGGAAGAGATGTAGTTAATATATTTTTATTTATGTTGGCTGGAGGTGTTTTGAGTTTTCTTCTGGCCCTGCATTTCTGGGGTTCTGTGAAAATTATGTGATCTTCCCAAAACAGGTGCTCTTTCCACTTTTGCTTAATGTGTGCTTAACATTTTAGTGAAATCAATGTAGCCTTATAAAGCAGAAGTTTTTCCATTAATAGTATAGGATAGTGATATTAGACCTGAAAGAAGTATGTTGCAAAATCTAGACCTATTTCAAAAAGTTTCCTTGTGAAAAATAAAATTTATCTTTCTTAAAAATATATATGTTAATAAACAAGGCATTTAAGCAATGTTCTCTTCATGCAGTATATTTTTCATTCTCATTTCCATCTTTTTCTACTTAAATAGTCACTCCAAAATTAGCCTTTTTTTTCTTTTCTGTTTTACTAGAGCTTTATTCAAAGTACTTCCTTAAACCTTAAAACAAAAGACTTGTTTTTTTGGGTTTTTTTTACCAATAGAACCTTTCCTTCTCAAAATATTTGAGGACATGGTATTTAACATAGGTTTTGAAACATAGAATTTTTTTTTCATTTTCCTGGCTGGCACATAATGGTTCAGATGCATCTTTCCTGCGTATGCCAATCCTGTCATATACACTAATATGAAATAATGACACAAGGTTGACTTAACTAGACATAATAGGGCATATTTCTAAAACATTCTGTATGGGAGATATATGCACAGATCTTGCTACTTGTTAATGAAATTGGAAAACTTCTTCATCTGCACTACGACATATATTTATAATAGCCTCCTTCTCCAAAGGCATGGAGTCCTTACATAATAAAATAATAAAAATGAAAAGAAAGAATTTTTTTTCTCTTCATGTTTCAGATGAATTTTAGGACTTCACCACTCACAGTGAATTTGGAGCAGCAGACAGCTATGATTGTGTCTAAAATCAGTGCAAGGATATGCATGTATGTATGCCCTCGTGTACAGAAAGAGAGCAGGAGTGATTTCAGTGGCAAGGCTCTGTATTTTAAGCCTTTCCAAAGTTTTATCTGTAGTTGATACTGTATAAGTCTTTATTTTCTATCTTGGAATGAAAATTCACTGTTAGAAGGCTTTTGTCTTTTTTCCACAGATATTATCTGTGAATGTATTAGAGAGGCTCTGAACTATCAGAGAACATGCATTTCTTTTTTCATAATATCTTTCAAATTAGACATGAAAAAGCCCACATTTTTTAATGGTCTCATCACATGGTTTTTTTTCATTAACAAGTGGTGGACAGGAATGGGTTGCAGCCCCCTATTCCCCTCTGCTCCCCCTCCTCCCCCCTGCTCTTTTTTAAGCACTGAAAAGCTTACCACATTACTTTGGCTTACCAGCAACTCTTAAATGCTGTCTTTTCCCTATGAACCAATGGCCTTATGCACATGTATCTACCTTATCAGGAATGCAACATTTTACCTGAGTCTGGGGCTGAATGTATAAGTTGAGGGCTTGTCTCTCTGTCCCTCTGACAGCCTGAGGGATTTTAGAAAGGTTGTCAAAAGAGCTGATACAGGCATGGCTTGGTCCAAAAGAAAATAGTGAGCACAGATTGAGAGATGTTGCATTCACGTTGCTGATTTCTAGCTTTCCTCTCCTACCCTTGCTATTGTTATGGACACACACTCTCCTTCGAGCACAGCTGTGCCACCTGAAGAGATCATCTACAGCTGCTTTTTCATGCAGGAGAAGCACCCATGGGAGCTTTCCCTCACCCATTTCAGATGGAGCAGCAAATACATTCTGCTCCAGCTGCTCAAGCCTCACAGGGCTTTGTTTAGCCAAAGCAGGTGTGAGAGCATTCACACGAGCAACTCTACTAGCAGTTCTGAGTGCAGTCATCTCTGAGAGAAGGGTGGTGAGGACAGGTGGGAGTGATGCTGTCGTTCCCTCATCCAACACAACTGTGACTGAAGTGGATTTCTGCCCTGTGTGTGTCTGGTTTAAAGGTTTGTTTGGAAATCCTATGTTTCTTATTTGATTATGAATGTTGTGAGTGATAAGACAGACCTTGAGTTAGGAGTCCTTACAGACAGCCCACTGGCCAAGGATAAAACATGGACTTTAACGCTCATTTTAGACTGAGATGAAAAAGAAAGCAGGAAGTGTGTGCATATTACATTACAGAAAATGTACTTTATGAGGTTTTTTATTATTATTGTCATTATCCTTTCAATTATATACTCTGCTGCTGAGAAACTCAACCCATGCCTAATTTACCACTCACGTACCTTGGGGTAAAAAATAGCACTAAAATGGGAGTTGCCAACAAGCTTCAGACTTAACAACACTGAAGAAGGAATGGAAACCTCTGTATGTTCCCTGAAAACAACAGAAATCAGCCTTAAGAAGCAAATAGGATAATGGTTTCCTCTCGTATGTGTGTCAGCTGTTCTGTGAAGCTGTGCAAAATTCTGTGTGCTGGAAAAGGAGTCGTGTTCCCTCTGCAGGCTGCAGACTTCCAAAGCCCACTCAACTGGGCCATACACAGTCCCAGATTTTATACTCCTGGGTAGGATGAAATAAAAAGATGCTGAGATAGATACTGCTTTGGGTGAGGGACCCAGTCAGAGGACTTCTCAAGGCTTCTGATCAGATGGGACATGAAGAGGAGAGAAAAGGGGCTTCATACAAGGTCGGAGCTGTGTCAGCGAATGCTACAGTGTTTCTACTGGCTCTACAAGGTTCCAGAAAGGAGAGTGATTTGCCTGGGTAATTAGGTCAGGATTGTAGTAGTTTGGCTTCCTTTTATCCTTGTTATGTGGATGACTCGGATTTATTTTTATTTCTCCACGGACTCAGCAGTACAATTTCAAAATTGACATGGTGCTTATCAGAAGTTAGTAATTGGATAGTGCAACCCATTTGTTTGATAAAGCTGAACTGTTCATTTTTGGTTTCCAAAAGCTAATAGGCATTGTTCCTTCTTTGACATTTGATTTTAATGGCTGTAATGTTGCTCCTGTCTCAACAACTATATGTCTGGGTGTTTTCCTTGACTCCACGCTTCCTCTGCGGGCTGCAGGAGACTGTTTTTAACACTTCAGCTTCCGGCATATGTAGTAGTTTCCTCACTCCTCCCTATGCTGCTGTATCCCATAGAGCTGGCAAAGGCAAAGTGCTAGGATTCAGGGGTGAATTAAAACTGAAAGCAGAGGTACAGGTTTTCCCAGGTCTTCATTGTTTTAGTTTATTCAGAAATAGTGTAATTATAAAAAAACACCAAACCCCAAATTCTCTCCATTATAGTTTTGCAGCAGCATGATCCTAGGAAAGATGGTTAGGCAAGGCAAAACTTTGGTATAAAAGGGATGTGTAAAATTCTCTGACTCATTTGCCACTGAAGGGAGTTTTCTACAGTACCACTTTTGTTACTATAGGACTGGGTTATTGCAGCTCCTTTTTCTCCAGCCTTCGAGGAAAATCAATTCATGAACTATGCAACACTGCTTCAAGGCTCTTTTTACGAGACTAGCCTAATCTACATATGGCATTGTCCCTACTTTACAGTCTTTTAATTGGCTACAAGCAGCTTACCATATTGATTGAAAAATTCTTCTTGTTACATGTAGAGCTATGGCTAATTATGATCCTTCTCTTCTCCTTGTCTTCTTGATTTGTAGTTCGCATCTCCTCAGGAGCTCACTCCTTTCTCTTTCAGCCTGGAGTCTCCTCTACTGGGTCTTATTCCCTCCTTGATTTCATAAAACCTCATGGCTAAGCTGCTGGTGTTAGAAAGATACTGAATAAGATGAACCTGGGGCTCCCTGGCAAATTCTGCTTTCCAAATAAATACTGGAAAGCTCTTGGTAGTATCATTACATTATCTAAGATTGGTCATTTAGAGAATTTTCAGTAGCAAAGTAGAAAATATAAATTTTAAAAAAAAATCAACCCTAAATATTTTGTGTATGTTTTATGGGGGCTAAAGAGAGGTTGCAGAGAAAAGGTCAGTCGGTAAATAAAATGTGTATTTCCTTACAGTGAAATACAGTAGAATCGTTACTCAAAGGGCTGTTAAAAACAATTGCCACTCTTGATAACTGTAAATGTGCAGCAAAGTTAATTCATTCACTTATTGTTATGGAAAGAATACCAAAAGAAAAGGCAATGATGAAGTATTATTTTCCAGAAATCTGACTGTAGTAATTTCTCCTAGATGATGATCCAGTGATCCATGAACTAATAACTCCTGCAAAAAATAAAAAAGTGTTAAATATTGCAGAATATCCATCTAATTTTTAAGACTGTTGCATCAAATTGCTGTACAATCCTCACTGCTGATGTAATCAATGGGAAATCCGTCTAAGCAAGAAAAATGTGAAATGGCATTCCACACTGTCATGAGTAAAGCTGATAGAAAATATTCCACTTGACATCCTGTGTCACAAACTGGGGGCAGAAATTTTAGCATAATTCAGGAACGCAAAAGAGAGTTATTCCAAGACCTGGAAAATGTCATCACTCTCTTTGGAGTAAAATGTATGAATTATTTTTATTGTTGCATTCTTTAGTATCCATATTTCCTCCTTTTGTGCCTTATTTTACACATCTAATTTAAATGAGAGCAAATGTGTTCTGGCTGAATGTCATATACATATTGTATATAACAGAACTATGATTAACTGTATGAATAATTACCAATTGCAACTAAACAGTTCAGATGGATAGTTTTATTAAGAAAACAACATGGGGTCATTATAAGGTTCTGGTCACTGCCCCCAATCTTAGAAAAAAATATAGTTCTCTGAACCACCAATCTGAACTGGTGATAAAATATCCCAAGTAGGCTCACATTAAGCTGGATAATATGCAGGCTGCTTGATTTGTATTGAATATGTGTCTGGTGGCTGGAACCCACGGTAATGAACTAGCCCACAAATCACAGCTTAATGGGAATCTACTTATACATATTGCTTAATTAAAAGTTGTGAGCTTATTAACATGTGTCTTTCGCACTGAGCTTTGGGGATGTAATCTCTGTGCAAATAAGACTAGGTTGTAAAAGTTTTATAGATTGACAATGATATTAAATTCCATACCTTAATAACCCATCATTTTCTCAAAGTGTGGTTCCTATTCTGTATTTATTCAAAGCTGTGACAAATTGTTTGTTTGTAATCCTTTACTCTGCAGGACTTAACGTGCTTGCTTTATCTCAGAAATGGTATTGCTGATGTCTCATCTACTTCTGTCCAGATTTTTTTGGGTGTTGCTAGCTTTTCTGGCTGGCATACAAGTTCAGAGACTCTTTTTTTATTATAGAGGCACCCCATGGCACAACACTTTAGTTAGAATTGTGCCAGTGTTTCCATTATAAACCTCTGTTTTTATGGATTTATAACTTTACTGTAAAAATTTGCTTCAGGCTGAAATTTGGACTAGAAGTTCCAAGAGTGGGAGGGAACGTTTTTTAATAATTAGAACAAAAATCTGCAGTATGTTGCTCTTGGTTACATGACTTTCTTCATTTCTGGATGGCTAGTTTCAGAAACACTTCTGTCCAATTTTCTGTTCATTTTTTTTTTTTTCTGGCTGTATCACATTTATCTCAGCTAATTCCACTTCATGTTCATTACTGAATTGATGTTACTTAAGGAAAAAAAAAAGAATAAAGAAATCTCTTAAAATGCTTTAAAAACACAACTTCTTCTTTCCCTATGGAAATATTTGTTTCAACCTTTTTGGCACCTCCCCTTAGACACTTGGCAATCTGATGATGCTGTATGGGGGAGAAGAAGAGAGAAAATTGGTAAATGGAGATAGATGAGCTTTCAGAGGTTGTTGCAAGATTCTAGTGGTTTTCAGGAATATCACATATGCCATAGCTGTCCTTTCAGAAGAAAATCACACATTTTCACATTACACCCTCTGAATCACAGATCTGTGAAAGAGCAAGGAAAATAAAGCTCTATTCTCATTAATTTTGAGATCTTTCTCTTCGGGAACTCAGCTTGAGAAAAGGACTGTTAACTATGGATATACTTCTTCCCCTTAATGCCTCGTTCCCCATCCCCTCACCTCAATGTCCCACCAGAGAGCAGACAAGGTTTCCCCAGCTGGCCTGTTTCCCCAAAAAGGGTTAGGAACCATTTCAAACAGATGTGCTTCTTCATGTGAGAAAGTTGTCTTTCTTGCCAGAATCAAATCACTCTGAGTAAGTGCAAATGGAGCCTGCTCTCCTTAAAGGACTTGAAAGTGAGAAGTGAGACCTTGGGTCTCCATGAAGGACTTGAACATGGAAGGTGAGATCAGTCTGAAGGGAACTGCTCTAAGCCTCATTATGTTTACCAGAGGTCTACACAGTCATTCTAACATTTAGGAGACAGGAGGGTGTGTGATACACCTTCATCTCTGTACTTTACCATCATTCTGTCCCTAAAAAACATACCTGGGGGACAAAGATGGATGGTTGTTCAAACAAGGAAGTGGATGGGCAGGATTCTGGTATGGTAGATCTGTCATATCTGACATAGACAGTCTGATACCTGTGCATCTGTGTCTAGCCTGAAGTTTTTCTGCAGCACCATAAACACTGAGCAGTACTGCTACATCTCTTCCATGGTGTGATACCAAACCAGGAGGGTTACCAATCCTTGGAGAATTTCACATTTGAGATGCCCTACAAGAAAGCATCTCCCCCACCCTGGAATTCAGCTTGTGTTCAGTTCTTGTCCTGAGGCCCAAATGCTGTGGCGCCTTCTAAAGCTTTGGGCTGAGAGCTTTGTGGTAGATCATTACCAGGAGCCTACCACTAAAAGAGGTTTTTATTGAGGAAAAGGAGGGAAAGAAGGGTCTGTCTCTGGAGAGGGTTTCTGAATGGCCTGGATCTAGTTTCTGCTCCAGTCTTTTGTAACATGAGGGACACTGCAGTGGGATCCCATTGCCACAAATTGAGACCCAGCAGCCAGCAGATCTGGACCAGGCTGCGATATCTCACAATCCTGATTTGTACAGAGCCTGACGCAACAGGTGGTCCCTGTGGGAGTTTTTACAGTGAGCATTATACAATAATGAAGGATTAATCACAAGTGACTAACAATTAGATAGTTCTTTCTGGAAGATGAATATGTCCTAGTCGAAGTAATAAGTATTGTTTTCAATATACATACTAAAATAAACTGTGTAGTTACTCTGCGTTCACAGCAGTTAACACAACTGCCTATGACAATTAATAGACTATCCAGGAAGGATTTTCTATTTGTAGCCCACAAATTTTGAGTTCTGTACACAAACCGCTTTCATTCCAGCTCCTTCCTGGTTTTGCATTCATCAGCAGTTCTGACAGCTCAAAAAATAATTATTTCAGTTTGGCATGAAACTCAGTTATTTTGAACGATTGACTAGAAAAGAATCAAGTCAGATGTGGTTTTGATTTCACACTTCACAACTGTATAGCAAAAAGGAATTTTCAAACAAATGATTGTTTCAACCTGAATTGTCAAAACATTTAATTACAAAATGAATGCACTGACAGCGCTGAATTTCTTGAAAGAAATTATTTTGATAAGAAGTTGTCAAATTGACAAGCAACTTGTCCATATTTTCATAAATCCATTCGATGGCACCTTTTTGTCTAATAAAAATTTTCCCTGCTTTAATCTGAAAGCCAAACTATTAGGACCTGACCCAAGAAAACAATTAAATACCACTGAACTCGATTATTTAATTAAATACACTGGAACTTGAAAAAGGATTTGAAGTGTTGAACATGCTAAGTTTCTGGCCTGATTCCTTCTGAAACTCATCCTTTAGAAATCTACTCCCTCTTAATTAATTTGATTAAGTAGCGTTTTATCTGAGACACCCTCCGTTGTGAAGAAAAGGAAAGTAAGAAGAGCTAGCTGGCAGTTAGAGTAATGAGAAAATGATAATTTCTCTAATACCCTGCCAGGGTCCAGTAAAATACTACTCGCATTAAAATAAAAGTTATATTTCCCTAATCTTTTAGAGATGTGTGATTCTTTCAAAATTATATTAAAATCAAAGATTTATTACTGTCCCAAGCCTCAGCCCATTTGCTCTAAGAGGTATGTCTGAATTCCAGGGAAGTAAAAGGAGAATTAATTGCAAATCTGTCTTATGCACTTTTGTATCATATCCTTTTCACAATTTTATATTATTTTGTTTTTATAATAGAATTGAACCTATGTATGTCTTTTGAATATCCTGATTCATTAGGCGGCCAAGGGTTGCTTTGGAAGAAATGTTTGTGTGTTATTTTACCTGGCTAAGAGACTCAGAGACGATAACCCCAGCCTTTGCTGTGAAACACAGACAGCTGAGAAATTAACTCATGAGCATCCTCGCTTTGTTGCCCTTCTCATGCACGTTGGTTGTGAGAAAGCCTCGTAAAGGGCACCCAGAGACACAGCCAAGCTGTGCAAGGAGAGTAAGGGACTGCCATGTGGGATGTGTCCGGGGATTCTGGTGGTGCACCACAGACTGTCCGGCTGCTGTTGTGGAGGGGAGATGGCAGTGGTTGAGTGTTAATGGCAGTGGTGGAGGTTCCAGCAGCAGTGATGCTACACAGAGTCACAGAATCTCTCATCCGGGGGAACTTGGCATGCAGCTGGGCACGTGCCTTCCTGCTTTTGGGGCTAGCCCATCCTCTTCCTCCCATGCTGCCATGCTCACTGCCTCCCTGAGGCTTTGAAGGAACACATGCTGGTACACAAAGGGAGTGTACTAATTCTGTATCATCTGGGGTACAAGTGACCACAAAATGGGCAAGACCTGAGAAAAATCAAGCTATTGATGCAGCTGCCCTCAGCAGGAGCTACTGCTCCTTCTGTGCTCCAGCAGTCAAGCACAAAGTGACCTGCCAAAACCAGGGGAAAATCCAGAGCTAACTGGTGATCACAGACACTCCTGAGACTTTATATAGGTCCCACCTAAACAAAGACAACCTGAAGCCATTAACTCCACTCTTTTTGGGTCTCCTGCGTATGTGACTCAGACTGTCTCTAACACAGCACAAGAATATACTTTCTTAAAGCTCTAATTGATATTCAAACATAACTTTCTTCATATTAATGGAATTCACAGTTAATCTTCAGGGAAAAAAATCAGCATTTTTATGTGAAATTAGGTGTATATTGCTTAATCAAGGCTTTTCTGAATTAATTCACTAACAATAAGTATTCATGCTGGTTCTCTTTCAAAAGTCTTTGTTTCAATACAGCTAATAATTTTTAAACAGTTACAGCTAATTATCAAAGAAAAACTAATGAGGCTGTTCATGACATAGTACAAGAACAATTTCTGTTAAAATATTATACTTTTTTTATCATTGCAATGTTCACTTTTTTTTTTTTTTTAGATTCTTCAATACTGTAGATATCCTAGGAACAATATATATCTTATCTGCTCCCCCAGAATGCCATTGAACAGAATTTCATTTTCCTCCAAAAAAGCCTCTGAATACCCCAGTGCTTTACAGGAAGAGGAGTCAAATCCTTCTTTCATCAGTACCAGCTCAGCTTTCTGCCCAGACACGGGACCTGACAGAAAAGATGCAATGCAATCCAGATTACAACACCAACAACATAAATACAAGAGGGGTAAGGTCAAGAGAAGTGAGATCTAGAGATACATGAATAAGTGGGTACAGGGCCTTAAGGCCAAAATTGCCTTTGACCAGGCTGAAGTTTATGGAGTGCAAAGTATAGGAAGAGTTATTTCAAACTGCAGAGTAATGAATGCCACAGTGCCTGACATCTGGATGTGCATTTAACTGTACGCCCTTGGATGAAACCCTGCTCCCTCCAAAATCAGCTGGAATTTTGCCTACCTAAACCAGGGAGCTGTCACGAACACTACATGGCAACAAAGAAAAGGGGTATGACAATACTGTGGGATGTGATCCCCTTCACCTCACTCAGGAAAATAATCAGTGATTACTCAAGCAACTGAGGCAGAGATAAACTACTTAGGTGATTAAGACAAACAACATAGGGCTGCTGGTGTAATATTCTGAGAAAAGCCATTTGTTCTCCAGATCCCATGAAAACAAAAAAAAAAAGAGAGAGACAGAGGCTAACAATTCTCCGGATGTGTGAGTTTCTAGATGAAAAATGGGATCCTGCTTGTGTTGTTTAGACTTCTTCAGCTTACTGAGCAGGAACTGAAGGAATAAGAGGTAATTTTTTTCATTTTTTCGATCATGGTCTGAGAGGAAGTCAGTGCTGTGAAGAGATAAATGAAAATGTTCTTCAGTTGTTTAAAAACAACAAAAAAGAAATTTATTCTGACCTTAAACAGAATAATGAAAAGATCACTGTATCTAGTTTTAAAGTAAATCCACATACCCATCTGGGCATATCTAGAACACTTGCTGAAGGATTTACATTATAATGCCAAAGACTTCGTTTTTTTTTTCTGGCCTCTCATAAACATACTCAAAAATGAAAGGACTCTCTTTATCCACCATGCAAGTATAGCTGAAATATTGCCAATGCAGGCTTTTCTGTCTTGTCCTACTAATCTGTGCATCCCTAAAGGTAGGATGATAATTCATTCTTTTTTCCTAGAGCACTCTGGACCATAATACTAAATGGAAGAAGGACTGTGTGTCCTAATTCTGAGGAATGAGACTAAAATACCAGTATTTTTGACCAGTATCATTGACTACTAGGTAATCATCAAAAAGTAAAAGCACCCAGAGCCTAACACAGTGACCACGGAAGACAGAGGGAATATTTCCATTAGCTTCAGCTGGGTCCTTTGTGCTCTTGGGCTAGGTTTTATCCACCAAAACCAACAAAAGGTATATCTGTGCTGCAATAGTGGTGTCCCTTCTGAAGAAACTACCTAAAATTGTTCCACAGACATTTGAGTGGCAAAACTGTAACTAAATCCCTGTGTTACAGGGATTTATTGTTCTAAAAAACCTATCTGAAATATACAATATGCAAAACATTAGTCCATATTTGTAAACATGGCAAGTGGCTTCTAAGGCTCAAAGTCTACTTAAAATGGTGAAAAACTTCTTGCCAGCTTCTTAGATAAGGATTGCAAGAAAACATTAAGATCACCTACACTTGAATCCACTGAATTAACCTTTCTAAAAGTAAGTATGTATGCTTGGGTCGTACTTTGTTCTTTCCTAACCTGGATGTGCCAAGTAATAGGGGAAGAGTTGCTTATTTTTGGTGTGGATTGGTTTTTTGTTGTTGTTGCCTTTTTTTTGTTTGTTTGTGGTTTTTGGTTTTGTTTGTTTGTTTTGAGGTTTTTTGTTTGTTTTTTAATTTGAGCTCAGTTGAGAAACACAAATCTTGGCATTGTCACACCTGATATTCGCTGCATTTCCTATGTAACAGTGTGTAGTATCAGAAGGCTTGAATAAGCATCACTAACACCTGAGATTTTCTAATTGCTGGCTGTAATGAGCACCTGATGCCCTAAGATAATACGATTTCTTTTCACCTTTCCCTTGTGAGGACATATTGTGCTGTGTTTCTCCGTGCTGAGCAGAAGAGTGACTACTGGTGCCAGATGAAATAAAATCAAGATATCTCCCAATAATTTGAGAGCCAATATATGTCACTGCTCTAGCTCCCTCTGCTCTTGACATCATTTAAGGATTTCTGTGTGAACCCACCTGGGAATGACAGAGACAGACAGAAATCAAGGCAGTCCTTCTTGAGGAAACAACTGTAAATCTGACAGAGAATGAGTTTATTTACTCCTTTGCTTCTTCAGACCTTCACAAAGCCATTTGGGAATTACACTGGGATGGATACGTGAATGTGGCCACTGTGAACTCTGCTTACTGAGAGAAATCTCTTACATTTCTTATTCCATACAATCAGTACATGAAACTTCCTTGGCAACATACACACACAATATCAGGAATTTTACCTCTAGACATCCCAAAATGTAATAAAAGCATTGAAACCATTGCTTTCTGGTAAGGAGGAACTAACAATTAGGCAACATGTTCATTTGGTGCTGCTGACTCAGCATTTCTAATTTGTGGGATCTGAAAGCGGCTGCTTTATGAGGAAGCAAAGCCTGGTCTGGATAAAAATTCCATGGTCTTCCCCTCTGCTCTCTACCCCTACTTAACTTGTGAGATCAGCTGTGCTTTAGAGAGAGAATCTGCCTTCCCTTAGTCTGCATTCATATTTGCTGTTAGAGGTCTTGATTTAAGAATTACCAGCACTGGAATGAATCTCATTGCTGTTCATGAATGCTGGTAAGATTAAGAATATGTCTTTCACTTGTTAACCTTTTCACATGTGATTGCATTCAGCAGTGCTGAACATCCTTGGACGTAACCCATCCAGGAAGGAACTTGCTATATTGGGAAATGATCAGCAAGATTCTGAGGCTTCAAGCAACAGACTTAGATTTATACAGGGGATTGAAGGCAGGGAATAGCTCTGCCTCCACACCATTGCAGGAGCAATCCAGCTCCAGTCTGAGAGCACATATATAAATGGCATATACAAATATATTGTGGCATTGACTCTGCAATCCTTTTCTTGTTTAGTGCTACATTTGCATGAAGACTCAGTAAGTCACTGCTCAGTCTAAGAATGGGTGGGTTCATACACTTGCACGTGTTTAATTCCTGGGGCATGGCTTATTTATGCCTTTGCCTGCAGATATTTTGTTAACTTTTTTGTGTGTGTATGTGTGTGAATTTATTCTAGCATTTAGACTGCATGTTGTTTAGCACACTGGTATTTACTGCCTCTTACTGCATGATAGTGGGAGAACACTTTTTCTGTTTCTAACCATTTTTGAACTGTGCTTCCACTAACATTTTAGTTTACAACACTGGGATCAAAAGCACTTAAGACTGTGGTATGATTATTACTGTGTGGCTTTGGTTTCTACATAGTTAAGCCTTAGTTAAGACTGTACATGTGAACTGCTGGAACAGTTTCCAATTACTCCTTAGGGTTTGGCTGTTTATTTCTGTACGTCAAGCTTTCAACTCATTTGAAAAGTAAAATTCATTTTAAATTTATCTATATTGTCACAATTTTAAAATTTAATTGGAAATGCTTTTAGCAAAAGCAGTGTGTTCAAGCAGCAGCAATGTTAGTAGATTTCTGGGAGAGAAGAAAGGATAAGCTCATATATTCAGTGCAACAACTGCTACATATCTTAAGTAAAAATATCTGATGCCTTCTATTCCTAAAAAAGCACACAAATCCTGTGTTAAATATTTTTTCTCTCAGGTCAGTGCTGCTTCCTTTCTCTGGTTCTTCTCTTACCTTTCTTTTTACTCACTAAAGGCTCTGGTTCTTGATCCTCTCTGTTTCTGAGTGCTGTCAGAACGAACACAAACGCGTCTCCTTTTGCTCTGCTACTGACTCCCATTGCTACCTCGCCTCTTTAGACCAGTTTCCTTCTACCCAAAAATAGCAGCTCCTCTCGCTCTCTTCTGCCTCCGAAGTGTCTCAGATCTGCTCTAAAGTCCAAAACGCTCTCATTCTCTTTGTTTTCCATGCGCAGCGTATCCCTGTGCTTCTCACCACTGCTGCCCTCCCTCCAGGGCATTGTGTCACTTCTTCCTGAGCCTTGCAGATACACAGCTCTGCATCTTGAAGGAGGTGCTGCTTTCTCAGACCCTGTCCAAAGCAATCGGAACACCTTGGTAAACAGCTGGAAGGCCACCCCAAGGAGAAGTCTGTTTGTCAGTTGTTTTGACTATGTAACTACTCTCCAATTAAGTCTTCCATGCTCCCCTCAGTCTTCTGCACCAAGTGGTTGTGTTGGCTTCTCCACACCCCAATCCCTACCCCCCTCCTTTTTTTTTTTNTTTTTTTTGCAGTGCTCAAAAACACTATTGCTTTTTTTCACAATTCCCTCACAATCCTGCCTCATGACTCCCCTTTAAATTCCTTCTTCAAGCTCCATTTTACTGTGCTGCAAAAAAATAACTGGGCTCTGCCAAGTGCTCAGGAAGAGTCTGATAGTAATTTACTGTTATTCTCCAAAAAAATATTATTTCATTTTCCCTCCGTGCTCCCCCGTCTGTCTGACTGACTTTATCTCTTGTGTCTATCAGTTGCATTCAGAGCCCACATGCAAGTTTTCTCTGTCAGAGTCTGTACCATTTTTCTATGGATACATATCCTCCAGGAGAAAAACCTGATCCTACAAAATGCTGAGCCAGCAGCAGAAGATGATGTTTGGCTAAAGATTTTTGCACTTCTTTTTTCCTGTTGTTTCTGGGGAGTCTTAGGGTTTTGTTTCTTTCCTTTGCATTGTTTCCTTTTAAATTTTATTTTTTTATGCATCTGGCTAAGAATAACTTTAAACAACGATGGATACCAGTCTAGCTCTTGATACATAGCTGTCTGTAGAGAGGTTATGGAAATGGAGGAAAGTAAAGAGTGCTACACAGCAGAGGTAATCCTAACGTTTACATCACTGAGTGCTTCTTAGTTGGCAGAACAAACCCTAACAAAGTAACCAATACTGTCATGCAATATTTACATTTAAATCTAAATCAGGACATACATATGGAGAAACTATATATGATGACATTGCAGATTGCCTTTTTTCAAATAGGTCCTTCAGGGTAGCAGCTGGATTGGTTTTCAGAAAGAAGCTTCTTAATCCAGGCAGATGTAGCTCTCATCAGAAGTTAATTTGCAGAGATATTCACATATGCAAATCATGTCACAATGGTGAAATGCAACCACGTAATGACTGGAAAATGTTATACCCATAAATCATACTACCACGATCATCAAAATTTCCACTCAGCCAGGACAAATTCAACAGCATTTATGTCTTTCCAGCTTTTAGCTCATAAAAAATCTGTGTTTTTGGAGACTGTGTTACACTGGTGATCTTAAAACTCCCAAGTCTGGTATAATGAGTCCTCAAGTGCGTTATAACTTACCAGTAATTACATTTCAACATTTCTGCTTTCAGCAGTTAGTGTTTTATTCATAAACATTTAAACACTGAATTAGGCATAAAATAAGAATGTTGGCAACAACCTGGCTTAATTTCATTAACTATTAGGTAAACGTAGTATTGGTTCTTCAAATAATCCTTGGTTTGAATGCTAAATATGTAATGAACTTCATGGTTCATAGCATCTGACATTGCTTAATTAATGGGTGCATTTATAGTACATAGGCCTCGGTAATTGATTTATATGCATGATTTGCACATACAGCTGTTAGTTCCTGTAGGAAAGTCATAATTCAAATGTGTGCATATATTCAAGATATGGGGAAAGGGGAGAAAAACCCACCTCACAAACTTGTTGAGTTCCCAACAAAACACGATAACAAACAAATAGCACAAGAAAAATAAATAGCATCAGAAAAAAACTACCAGAAGAAACATGAACGTGATCACTTTGAGTTTCCACATCTCACACATTTCAAGTGGAAAACATGACAAAATGCTTCTCAGTATTTTTTCCCTTTTTACAGTAGATGTGGTTAAGTCTATTTATGCCCACACACCTCTGTGAGACTGTTCATATTACAGCGTATGTAGGGTGAATGGAGTCCACATTTTCCATGCCCATTTGAGTTTCTCTCCCTCACTCAAATACACATAAACACACCCAAGGTATACATAATTCAGATTTAGGAGCAAGAACAATAAACCTCAGAAAAGGTTACACTTAATATTACACATGTTTAGTCTTGGGGCAAATCTTCTCCTAACCGAAGCCAAACATTGGAGGCAAGGGAATTCAGCACAGGTTTTCTAGCCTGTCCAACAGATTACTTGTGAAAGCCAAAGTGGTGTGTTGAGAAGTCGATGCTGAAGAATAACTGAGCTCTGAGTGGAAAGAGGTCTCCTGTGGCAGTTTAAAAAGGTTGAGGAAGAGAAACAGCTATTTCTGGATTATCCATTACCTTGGAGCCAAGGCTGCATCCTTCCTAGTACTTTTCTTGCTGTTCGGTGTATCCCAAGCAAAAGTCCCACATGCTGAAGCAAATGTCCCCATTCCAGCAGGCAGAGTTCCAATTCTCCCATCTTTGTCCCTTACACTGACAACTACCCCACATTAGCAGCAAACCTTATTTCAAAGGTCCTTGCGGAAGGGCTTGCCATTTCAGGATTTTGGTTTCGGTTATCAAAGCATTTCATTGTATGCTAAGGAATGCAGAGTGCAGGCAGCTTGATGGCTTTCACAACCCTGGCTCCATTTCCTGGTGCTCTAAGGCAACACTTAGCTTTTCACTCTCCAGACCCTTATAGGCTCTACATCTGCTATTCTAATGCCTGCATTCATCAGTAGACTGGCAATAATAAATTTTCTTCTTTCCTTTCTCTTTTCTTTCCAAAGGCTCTCCCTTGTACACACGTTTGTCATTTCTTCACTATTGACTGCTGACTGGCCAAACCTCCATGAACAATAATTCCATTATAATGTAAGCCAGGGGCACGGCTGGCTTTATGGTTTGACTGGAGGCAGGTGAAAGGGTGGAAAGGAGATTATTTTAAACTCTTAATCATCACTCATCTTTTTTCAATATTCATTGAAAACCTGTAGTGGAAACTATATTTTTTCTTGTGAACCCAGGCACTCTTCCAGATTCTTATTCTGCGGTATTAGCCCAATGCTTTCCTTCTGAGAGTTTTACTGCAGTCTTCTGAAACCAAATCTTTCCCACAGTGTTAGTGACTATGCCCTTACAGTCTGGAAAGGCCTAGCACTCAAACTGGTGGGCTAAAATCATTTACGTCACCAAGACCTAAGAGGCATGAAGAACAAGAGCTGAGGGCCTGAACACAAGCCTAGTCCCCGCACAGTCCAGGTGAGTTTGTGCTGTGTGGATTGAAAGTCTCATACAGCAACTGTAACCTGAGAAATGCTGCCGAGAAATGCTGGGTGATTCCATTTGATTCAGAAGGTAGATAGTTAAAAATAGGGATGGTGGTGCAAGGCAACATCTCCTTTTCCCCTTGTTGTAGTGATGTAGAGGCATTTCAGGAAGCTGTGGAGTGGTAAGGGCCAGGTCAGCTCTTAAAATCTCCAATGCAGCATTGATGGGCACAGCAGAGCTGTCACAGAAGAACTGAATCACAGAAAAATTTGGCTGCAGGGATGTAGTGCATGTCATGAGTGAGCTCAGAGCCAAACTGTATGACTTTATAAATATCCCAATGTTCACTTCAATGGTAGGTCCGTTTTACTGTCTCTACATGAAACACACACACTGTTACAGCTTTCCTGGAATTGGGCAGTAGCCAGGATTTAGTCCATGGAGGGAATTGCTGTAGTTGCTGCTAACTTTTATAGTGGAGGAAACTGAAAGGCAAATAATTAAGCTATGTTTAAGAGACATTCGATTAACATTGGCTGATTTAGATAATATGCATGAAAAAAAAGAAATAATTTGAAATCCTAAATCTAAAGAAGACGGAAAGTGTGAGAAGAAAACTGAAAAGATATACCGCAGGCTTTGAGTCAGATGATTAAACAGCTTCTGCCCTTGTCCTCCTCAGCCTGATTTTACTGATCGGACCCACTGTTTGGAAGTATTTCAATTATGTGTTTAGATTTTCAGGGGGGTTGGCTTCTGAAATTATCTTGAAATCATTACATATTTTTCAGAGCAACAGAATGAGTTTCTTGAAAGATGTAGGCAGAAATGGTGGTTATCTGAGATAATCTATTATATCTATGTAATATAAACATTTTCAGCTAATGCTTCCTCTTCTCCAACATATAATCCAGTTCTCATTGATTTCAAAAGCAGTTGGGTTTCATCTGATCACTAGTTATTAAACAGCTTCTAAAGCTATAAAAAACTCCAAAGCTTTGCTAGAAACAATCTTTGTTTTCTTGCCAGACTGTAACAATAATAACAATTATATATAAACACGCATATACACACATTTCCTTTCCATTTTTATATCTTCAATCATCTGGAGTTCTTCAAGCATTTTATGCAGGTGAGTAAAAAATAATTATCTTTGTTTTGCAGGCACAAAGGGAAGGTATGGTTGAAGTTGGCAGAAAAAGGAGTAATACTGTGAATTTTCCACCAAGATTAAAAGGGATCACATTTATATGAAAACTGCATGGGATTTCTTTGACCAAATAGGCTGTGTTCAGCATTTTTTACCCTTTCCTTTAGTTCTTCCAGCCTCCCAAGTATTCCTGAGACAAGGTTTGAACTCTCACAGCAGTCTTGGCAACATTCTCGATGTCAAATTGGACAATTGTTAGAGCACGTGTTCCTTCTGTTCAGATAGAACCATTGCTGGGTCTGCCCCCACCATTTCTAAGAGTCTGATTCTGGTCCCCTTGTTTTCATTTGGTGTGCTTTTTCACACCACATCAGGTGCCAGCTGGCAGGGGCCATCAGGGACCAGTCCCTGGCTGCCCCTGCCTGTCCCTGTGCCCAGGCTGTGCAAACAGGCAGCATTCCTATGCAAGGGCAGGCAGAAGTGGAACACTGGGGCATGCCATGCCCAGGAGGGTTTTTTTTTGGCTCCAAGCAGTTCCCTATCATTTGCCCACAGGGCACATGTCCTTCTCATCATGCTGCTGAGCAGAGACTGCTCATCTGCAGCAAGGTGACCACAGTCCTTCCCCTCCCCAAATCTGTCCTTACCTATACAGAACCAGCTGTATCAGCAGGGATAATGGTAGATGAAGAAACAGGCAACACTGAAGGTGTTAGCTGATTTATTAATGTGGCAGGATGCTGTTTACTATACATCAGATAGCACTGAACAACTGATTTTTCAATCAGTATTAATGTTTCTTGCTGGAGGGGTGAATCTTGCTGTGTGCCATGTCCTCCTGACTGGTTTTAGAAAGTGTTCTTTCCTATGCAATGGTTCCCAAGTTTGTGGGTGTTTGCACAGCAGGCAAGCGTGCTCAGAGCTGCTGTAGTCTTATTTGAACCATGTAAAAGCACATGGATGTGATCTTGTGATTAAAAATAAAGTTTCCTCTAAACAGGTTCCTGGGGAAGTATTTGTGTGTTCTGAAAAGGGATTGAAGTTAATTCTAACTAAGGAACACTTTAAAACTATTAGGAGAGGGTAATTTTAGCAGTTCTACAGATGATTAAAAAGTCATTTTCTAAAATATTCTCACTGGAGGTTTTTTTTCTTTTGTTAAAGAAAACATTTAATTGCTCCAATCAACCATAGCTACTTTCTGTTCATGATGTAATTTGTATACAAGGTATATGGTAATTTTTCATATTTGATTGGGAATGTATTCCCTATAGTTCCTATCATGCACCTTTAATTGACTCACTCACTCCTCATTAAAGAAAGAAGGACTAAAGTAAGACGGAGAAGGGGAGCACTCTGGTTTTGCAGTAACATGACCTAGGTGATGTCCCTCTGATAGACACAACTTCTATTGTTTTTTCACTCCTGTGACACCAGCAGTGGAAGTCCCACCTCAAAGATAGGTGAGGCCTACCTTGATTTTAGTTCCAGAATTTATATTGGCATCACCCACTTGTGTACTACAAAACCAGTCTCTCTGATAAGCAGAAGAAATTCTGGCCAGCAAATGCCACCACCACTTGACAACACTTGAAATATTAAATAGCTTAAGTGGTCAGAATGTGACTCCTCTTCCTATCCTGGGTGCTGAAGTTGGACATCTCTACCATACAGCAAAGAAGGCCATTTCCAACACACCACTCCTTAAAGACATGGCATGGTAAGTAACAATAGAGTCCATGTATTTTAATGTGTTTCTAACACCCTGTCTAAGCCCTCAGTTTTTCCTCATAACTTATCTTCAGGTCTTGGATGAGTGGTGACACGGGCAAATCAGGTATCCAGCCAATGTGCTCGCAGTCTTGCCTGTCTTTAGATTCTGCCTGTGCAATAAATCCAGCAAGCGATAACATGGTAGGTATTGGTGAGCAGTGTAGATGGAAGGGCAGCTAGGCTGCCACTTCTCTGTAGCTTCCTCTTGGGATAAACAGCTTCATTTCATTATGAAAAGCAGTCCCAGCAAGCAAGTGCTACAACAGAGCTTTGAGGTTTATTTAGTATCAAGAGTCTGTGGTACCTTGTGTCTCATCCGTGGGAGACACCATTCAGTGGTGTCTTACCATCCATCACTTTATGCTTTTTTTTGTAAATTTGTTTCCTCACTAGAATAGACCCAGACACAGTTTCTGTGGTATAACTCTGAATCCTCTTTTTTTTTTTTTTTTGAGGGAATTGTTCTGTCCTAAGGACCATGCAACACTGAGCTGCCCATGGTGGAGCAGTTCCGTAAATGAGCTTTTGGCATGGTACCTGGCACATCCATTGCTGGGAAGAAATAGCCGGCAGTGACTTAATCACTAGGACCACTCTAAAATTACTTCTTTTCAAGGACTCAAATCCCAACTTTATCTTCAGCATTTTGAATTTCCAGACCTTGTATGATAGCTCACTGAAACCCAAAACTTCACTGTTTTCCCCAAGAGTTTTCTTGGAAGTTTTGAAAGCTGAAGCATTTTTATTTTCTTTATAATAGTTCCTAGGAGCACCTGTCAAGGACTGGGTACTTTGGTGTCATAAAAACATGAAACAACAGAGAGCCTGTAAGCAAAAAGCAGCTACAGTTCAGAGCAGCGGAGCGCTGGCAGTGACTTGTTGGGCTCTCCCTGTTAATGCTGGTGGTGCCCAGAATGCTTCGGTTAAGCCTTTGAACTAGGGAAAAAAAAAGACCTGATGCTGCCCAGATTCTTCCACAGCATGCCTGGCCTTGCCAAGTACAGAGTGCAGCTTCCCCTTCACTTGTAACCTTGGGCTGGAAGCACTCACTGTTCCTGCTGATGCCCCAAACTCCATCCACCTTCCCAGATTTCTTGAACTCCTTCCCTACATGCAGAAACCTGTCTATTTTCCAGGTGGTTCCCTAAGAGGAGCAGTGTCCACACCTGCGTAGCTGTGGCGGTAGCTAAGCTTCTGCTGACACAAGCAACATCATCCTTTCGAGTCACCACAGAAAACTGACCTCACCCAGGATGACTTGTACCTTTAGCAACCAGAGGACTCAATGTGAGGTTTGGCCTTTTTTTCACCTTCTGGCTTAGCACACCACAGTCTGATGGTCTACAGGAAAGAGTGAGGGGGCTAATCAGGACACCCTATTATTAGTCCTTTGCTCCTCTTTATATTTCTGTGCTCCTGACCCACCCCTTTCTCAAAACAATGTGGCTTTCAGTATGTCATAACAGAATACTCCGTCCAAAAAAGAGATCAACGCTAAGGAAACCATTACATTGCTGTGCAGTCTTTGTTCTGCAATATTAAAACCTGGTAATTTGTTGTGAAAAACAAATAGTTCATTTCTGTAACTACTTAGTAACTCAATTTTTCTCCCTGAAAACCAAATGCTTCGTTTCACAACCCTTTAATCCCCGTGTTTGGCTCCCGTGCTGAATCTACACCATTCCACAAACTTTCATCAAGTCATGGTCCCTTGCTATAGGCCCTTCCATCTGAGCTCACCAAACAGTCATGCCTTCCCTTTGCCCCTATACATCTATTGTTCTTCACATCAGACAGTTTTGCCCTCACAAGAGTTGTGGACACATACCTGACTACGTATTCACCTATGGAAACGAGAGAGCAGAATTTAACAGGGTGATAGGTAGTTGCTTCTATCCTTTTTGCTATCTGTGACCAAGGCTCTGTGTAACTGTCCTGAGACAGTAACCTTTCTGCCTTATCTCTCAAACCTCCTTTGCAGAGGCTCCTTGAGCCCTTTAACTGAGTAACCTTTCCAGAAAGCCCAGTATTACAGTAATTTAAAAAAAAACCTTTTAAGGAATGGAGGGCTGCCTGGCCAGTGTGAGGTGAGTCCTGAGGAAGCATTGCAGAGGGGTGAGGGGAAAGGAAGGATGCCCCAGACACCTGTGTTGTGTTGAGACCCACCTGACAGATAGCCTTGGGTAGATATAACATAGAATCTCTGCTGACAACACCTGCCTTCTAGATGGCCCTGTAAGTAAGGACGTAAGGACATATAAATGGATATTGGTAAGTACTGTGTCCCCTTTTTGCTCTTTCAGGCTTTTGCTTAATCAGGAACGTTAATAAATGCTTCAGGTACATTTACAGGTATCTGTTTTCTACACTCATGAATCCAAACAACTCTTAAACTAATCTGTCAAAATCCATCCTGGGGAAATGTGCTAAACCAAGCTTGTATTAAAAAAAAAATTAAAAGAGAGCATTTGATCACAAAATGTTACATGTTGTTTATGTGCATTAACTCATTTCTGTCCCAGGACTGGGGACAGGGGTTGGTTTGTTTAGTTATCAGAAAACCCACATTTTTCAGATTTATGCCAAGCTATAAACTTTTCATTTCTCTAATCCTAGCACTCAACATCATGTCCAACGAAAGGCTTTGTGTAGCCAGAGACTGCTCTGACTTTGCAGATGGTGGCTCTGGTTGTCTTTACGGTTGTTTAGGTGAATGCAGGCCTGGGAGTAAAGACATTATGCCTGCTGGACCCTCTGCCTTTTCCAGAATGGCTGAGGGTTGGTACAGCTTTTGATACCAATCTATCTCAGATGATGCCATCACTAAGAAATCCCAGAAGGCAACTGTGTCCTGACAGTGGCCCCCTTGCCATGCACTAAACCACTGCTGGGGTTCTATCTCAACTGAGGAAATGAATTGGAGTAGAAAGCTTTTGGCTATCTAGGGATGCATTTTCACAATGAGTCTCCCTGGGTGTAGAGGTACAGCTTCCTGTGAATTTTCATTGTACTTCACAGAAAACATCAGGTTCAACCAAAAAAAAAGCTGTGTTATAGCAAGGTAGAAAAAAGACCGATCAGGTAGTGAAACAGAAATAAAATTGAAAACTATTTCAGTTGAAAAAGTTTAAATGCTTCCACAACTCTCAAACTCACTGTGGAAACTTGACAGTCAAATATTAAACAGTACTCCATCTCACTGAATTTTATGTCATTACAGTAACAACGTTATTAAACTTGATATAGTTTTCTTTTTAATTTCAATGAAACATATTTCCTGATCTTTTCTTAAAAATGATCTTTGGGAACCATAGCAATCTAGACTTTTTTTATTTATGCTGCTGCATCAGCTAATACTTCAATTCAGAAGCTATATTGGAAAGCACATGAAAGCCCTTATATGATACAGTAATATTGCAAGCTAAGTGTTGCATTAGAACATTTTACACTAACAAGCTGAAAGCTTTCTTCTATGAAATTGCTTGATGTGTTTCTGTGAACAAGATAGTGTCAGTGGATCTGTAATCTGCTTTTGCAAATATTTCTCTATACTCTTCATTCTATTCTGAGATTTTAAACATGTTTTTTTCTCTTACAAGCTTTCTTTTTATAATACATCCTTTTCACAAAGTAAAAGAAAGGCATGTATATACATATAGTCTAAACAAGCCATTATTCATCTCTAAAAAAAACCAGACAAAACATTTTTGATGGCTTTCCATTATATATTGCAACATGAAATATTACTATAAATATTACTATAATATATATTACTATATTGATTTTCACTGTTGATTGACTTTTATAGATAGCTGTGATTTCTGAGAACTGTCCAATAGACAGGAAGTTCTAAATGAATCAGGAAATCTTGAAACCTGGGCTTAATCCAATCTTCCCACTGACTTTGTTCAAAGGACATAGCTTTAAAAGAATAAGAGTGTTCCCACATATATCAGTTCGCAGTTAATGAGGAAAATAAGCCTAAAGGACACCAAAAGCTTTGTTTGTGCTTCAAAAGGCTTTGTGAATGATCTGAATATTTCAAAATCAAGTAGTATTTGAAAATCTAAACTGGATTCACTAATGGCCAAGTCTCCAAAAATCACAGGCAGCTTCTGAGAATGTGGACTTTTAAATGCTGGTCCTTAAATACTTTTCAAATCACATCCCTAAAGAAACCCAGCCCAGTGTTCAGGAAGTTGGGAAAATGGAAAATGATGAGAAAAAATTTCTGTTACTTTCAAGCATTCATCAAGAGAGGAGAAGAAAACATTAGAAAAGAGAAAAGAAATTTTCACATCCATTCAACTTTCAAAGCAGGTCAGGACTAACAAAGGGATTGCATTCTGTATGAAGCATCTCAATATGGATAGGAAATAGGAATAAATAAAAAACACCATAAATACATAAAAATAAGCGTAATTTTTTTCAGAATTGATCTACTAATTTAGAATGAATATGCACTGCAGAAGTTGCTTTCTGGCTTTCCAAGCTCACTGTGAGAGTCAGGTCAAGTGAGGAATTTGGATATCTGAGGTATATATACAATTGTAAATATCATTCTGCAGAATATATATGAATATGTAAACCAAATCACAATTTTCAGGTAACACTAAGCACATATCACTGTATGTCAGATCCATCAAAAATTGAGCCCTTGGATCGAACAGACTTGCACTTGATTACCTTGGAATTAACTTTAGGACGTGACATCAATTACAGTAGGCAGAGCTGATGTTCGGCTCTGCTAATGACGAAATGAAATGTTGAGTATTGCCCCATTTTTTAACAGAATGGGCCAAATGCTGCCCTTGGTTACATTCCCAGGCCTCAGATAACATGAGTATAATTGAAAGCAGTTTTGGTTCAATATTTCTTGTATTTTAGAAGCTATGGAGCAATCAAGCAGTATGACCTTTTAGTGGTCCACCAAAGAATCAAGTTCTGTTCTGTATGGGATCCAGACTAATCAATATCCTATTATGATCACAGCCTTGTTTTGGTTTTTTTTATTTTTACAACTGAGACACATTGGGAGTAGCTTGGACAAAACATTTCTCCCTGCAACAGCTGAGACTTGGCAGATTCACAAACTATTAGGGTGTTAAATCTATACTTTTCAATAAATTGACATGAGTCTTTAAGCTGTATTGTACAATGTAGTGCAAACATACCCAGGCTTAAGTCATTCAAGCACTCCTCATTAAGCCAAATCTCCAAACAACGTCCACAATGAGAGAGAGTTTAGAATGATATCCCTGTGCATTAATAAATACATAAAAACAACAAGCTCATACTAACTCGTCAGGTAGAGTAGGGGTTTAACAAATACTAAATAAGGGTAAAGTCCATATTGGTACAAGGTCTAATTTTTCTCTTGGGTCACAGAAGACAGAATTGACTGAAGGAAATCTGAACCCCACAGGGAGCCAATAACTTTCCAATGAGTCAGGATATCATCCATCGTTGTCAAGCACAGGGGTGACTGGTAGCTTCTTTGACTTGCAGGAATATGCAGTGAGATCCTGCCATTGAAGTCAATGGCATTTCTCCAGCTCTTCAGCATGTTCTGATTTCCACTGGTGAGATCAGTGCAAAATAAGGATGGCACTACGGGTGTGCCTGAGCACACATGTTGCATATATGTTGATGACGAGCAGGAAAAAAGCACTGGGCCTGCCCTAATTTCACAAGACCGTCTCAAAGGAAGCAAAGCCAGCCTGTCTCCATGTGCACTCAGCTGTATTTCAGACCAGAAATAAGGAGGAAAAAGCACCAACCTTACCCAAGGTATATTTTTCCTTCAGAATGGATTTGTTTTCTTAAAACCAAATAGCCACAGCCCTGTTATTAAAATCAGCAATGAGCTAAAGTCAGGCCATAATTGTTCTTTGGTTTTTAGGATGAACATTTCTGAGGAATAAATCTAGTGGATTTTTAGGTCAGAATAACATCAGTTTCACTTGTTTGTGTGCATTTTACTGCTTAAAAATATTACACTGGCCATCATGGAAACTGTGGGGTGAAGGGCAAGAACTCTGTACCCCTCAAGTTGTTTTGCAGTGAAGGGGATGTGGGCAGGGGTCCTGCATTGCCACATTCCTGCAGCAGCGTGATGCTGCATGGGGGAGATGCACCAGTGTGGAGCTGGAGCCAGTTGTCACCCAGTGAGTCCATCCCTCTTGGATTTGAGTTTCTCTGCAGTGGCTACAGCAGACCGTGAAGAAAAAAAATGGTAGTGTAAAGGCCTTTTTTTTAAACTTCATAGTGCACCGTATTTAATATGCCTTTCCCTGGATATTTGTTTGGAAGAAAGAAAGAACCTCTAGAGTCTCTCAAACTCCTATTTGAACTCCGTAATGTGCTAAAGTAAATGTATGAAACAGTATTTTTCTTATTTATTTTTACACAGATGTATGAGCAGGCCAGGAAATCTGCAGTATATCACTCATTCTGCACTACTTGATCGCTCTTTGCTATGCTAATGAAAAACTAATGGTATTTGACTTTCCTGTTTGCAGGAGGCATGAGTACTTTTTATAAGAGTGAGCAGAATTTTTCAAAAATGTTTAAACTCCTCTTGGAGTCAAAACCATGCGTCCCTGAGGCCATGGCTTGAGACCTGGTAAGCCATGAGCTAACATCCTTAAAACTGAAATAATGGGAGGTCTGTAACTGTTGCAGCGTGAACACATTGGCTCTAAGTATCTAAATGAAGCTGACCTTTTACATACTGATGTTCCATTGCTGCTAATAAAAAAAAAAAAGGCATTTTTTTCAGAGGCAGGAGTAGAAAGAAATATTACTAATACTTTAGTAAGATCTATGTATTCTCGCTGCAATGAAATGAGAAAGGTCAAATTTTCTCTCCCATCCTTTCTTTTTTTTTTTTTTTGTATTCTCTAACTTCTCACCCATCTTTGTTGTACTAATGAAATTAAGATATCCTTCATGATATAACTGTGAGCTAGGGGGATCTAAATTACCTTCATCTGGCATCATTCCAGTATACTATAAATGAAGTAATTGTCCTTGACTATAAAATTTGCATTTTCAAGACTTAATTGCTATCATTACATCTTTTTGTAATTCTATTAATTTAACTGAATGGAGCATTTGGTTTTATGGTAAAAAATTTGCATTAAAACATTGTACATCTAAATAGAATTTTAATATTTGTGTCAAAAGCTCAGTACAGTTGTCCCACAGGACCTAAACAATTTTACAAGAAGAGAATAGGAAGCAGTCGTACTTTAGGTCAACAAACAGGTTTCCCTTTGGTGAATATTAATAGAACTCGCTGTAACAGGCGTCGTGTGCTGAAAATCACTCCTGCCTGATCTCTGCAGAAGTGTTATTAATCTATGAATTCCAGACCATAATTCTTAACAGGAAATGTATTTGCCCAGATACAGAGTAGGTAGGATATATATTTGTCAGGAAACAAAATTTTTTATTTTTCTTCCTTTCCTTATTCTTTTCTGACATAACAAGGTGCTTTGGTCAAAGACTGTGGACAAATGGTTAAAGCAGTGTGAGGACTCTGAAGTTTCAGAATACATTGCAATTGCAATGATGCCATGTGCACTTTTTTATACATGGTGTCCAGTGGTAAGGTAAGAATGTGTTACAAAGCACCCATAATTTGAAACTGAGTCCATCTTCTTGCAGTGGATTCATGTGGTACTTGGGGACTGTAACCTCTCCTTAGATCTTTGGGGGTATCTAAGCCACTGGAGCCCTTGGGAAGTAGGTGCCCTGTGGGTCTGGGGTCCCACTCAGGCAGCACTACAGGCAGTCACTCCAGACACTACAGGAAACCACCGGCATGTGGATGAGTAAACAGTGTTTCATGCTGGTCAGAAAAGCCTATGTTATTTTCCATTTTGTGCTAATAAATATTATTGAGTTGTATAACATATTATTTATGCAAGTAATCAAGATGGACTGGCTTTACATTGAATATGGCTGTGATTTTTTGGGGGTTTTAAATTTTTTTTTTTTTAACCTATGAGTAATATTTCACAAGAGGTAGAGTGTGTTAGTGACAGAAATCTCATTAAATGCTCTTAATATATGTTGTATTTACTGGACTTCATAGTCATTGTGTAATTAAGCTTCACAACTGGCTTGTGAAGCAGAAAAGATGAAAGATGTCTCCATGAAAGAGATTTATGAGATGGTGAAATTAAAGACTGATTTCTGAAAGTGTATAGGTACCACTTTTTTTTTGGTTTTGGTGCCTAAATACCTCTGAGGGCCCAAAACTCTTGCAAAGCTGTGCACTGAGACACTGGTACTGGGCTAGACCCAAACCTGGGACCACAAGGTGAAGCCTCTATTTGAGATCATGGCTTTTCGGCAAGTGCCATAGTGGGTTTGCCTTCTGCCCTTGTCTCTTGAATGAGAATCACACTTACTCAGTGTGGGGATTTTGTGATTGTTCAGGATAGGCTGGTAATTCAATATAAAAGTCATAAGAGCAGGTAACCTGCTTCTTCTACAGCCATCTATGTATGCAACATTTCTATGGGGTATTGGCCTTTATTAGAAAAACTTCAGCATCACAGATGGCAGGCTAAGGGCTGACAAGAGATTCAGTTCAGTGCTAAGTCTCCCAGACCTACAAATATCAGCTCTAGTGTGCCATTGGAGTCTGCTCTGTTGTTCTAGGCATGTGCACAGGGTATGAAGGCTCACAGGGGATCTGCTGTACACAAAGACTGCATTTTTTCCACTTCAGGGAGGACCCTGTGTATGTTCTTTCTTAACGGGTAAATTTCATTTGATGTGAACATTATGTTAAGGCTGAATTTCTAGGCAGATTATATGATAGTGCATTAGAAGAAAAAAAACAACCCACCTCACCACCAACAAGAAACCCCAAATCCAAACCAAAACACATATTCTTTTGAAAAATCCAGGTCTAGCTGTTAGCATCAATTATTTCAAACACCTACTGACTTTTCTGGCACATCTATCTCATTGAATCTTGGAAGTGATTTTATGTGCTTTAAGCATTTGATCACATAATCAGCTTCTGCATAGCAATGCAAAGGATCCTGAGCATTGTCCTGGCAGATAGTCAAGTCAAACCTTACACAGAAGTAAACATAAGGGAACAATTGTTGTCAAAACACATTGCATCACTTTGCATGCTAAAGCATTTGCTCTGGTAATCCACCATGCTGACGTGTCCCTCTGCTGATGCCATCTGAGCAGGGACTGTGTCCCTAAAGTTGACATGTGCATCACATTACAGCAGTGATTTTGTTATATATCATCGGCATAATGGATATTCAGAAGAGATTCATAATCTTGAAAGGTGGCTTGAATCCACAGATCTCATCCATGTTCTGGTGACTCAGAGCATTTTGGAAACTCATTTTATAACATCTCACGCTGGCTTGGGCAAAGGCAAAGTAAACAGTCGCCTAGGGCAGCAGACTTGGGAGAGAGGCAGTCCAGGTCTCCTTTCCTACTTGCTCTCTGCTGTTGACAACAGGAATACAATCCTTTAACCTGCCTCTCCACTGTCCCTTCCACTCTCCCTTTCAATTTAATTTCTATGGAAATCTAAAGACATCTTTTTGCCTTCCTCCCATCTCTTTTTCTGATTCACTTTCTCTCTAAAACTCCTGCTGGTTTCTCCTAGTTTTTCTCCTCCAGGGAGATTCCACTGCTTCCTACTTGGGCTGTTCCAGGACTGTGAGAGGATTCCTTGTCCCCTCCCAGCCTCCATTTCTTTTTGCAAACAGCTATTTATTACTTATTATTTGCCACCCTTGCTGAACTGCCTCAGCCATCCTCAGGTTTATGATAGAATGAGCTATGTGAGTAATACAAACCTGTGAAAAAGCATATCAGATCATTTGCCTGTTGACAGCCACAGCTTTAAAAGAGCTTTTTGATATTGGGGAAAAATCCAGAGAGCTGTAGAAAACTTTGTTGTATTGCTTATGAGTCAAGAGATTAAATGAGACAAAAGTAAGATGGTGTCAGCATGTTACAGAATCCCTGGAAAGGTGTGGCTTGCTCTGTGGGTAATGCTAGTCATGCAACATAAAATTAGATTGCAGAATTCATTGCCATGGGATGTTATAGAAGCCAAAAGGCATAATCGTCTTCAAAAGGGAATTAGGAAAATTGTTCCATCAACGACTGTCAAATGCAGTTATCTAGATGCAGCATCAAGCTCAGGAAACCCCTAAAACACAGGTTGCTGTAAGCTATTTGGCTGTAGCAGTGCAAGGATCACTCTCTCCATGGGTGAGAACAATTTCTGTTCTAACTGTGTTAAGGCTGAACTTTCAGTCTCTCTCATTAATACGTGCCTCATGGTTAAGCTGAACTGCTCTGGACTTAGTCATCTGATAGTGAACGTTTGAAAGTGAAGTTAAAGGAAGCCTTTTCCAAGAGGCAGTTACTCCTGTCTGTGTTGAAAACACTTAAGGATGAGATAAATTACCTAGATTAAGTGTCCTGTACTTATGACTTGTACTTTTGTCCATTAAGCTTGATGGCTTTGTCTGTAAAATCGAACAGAGTTCAGAAAGGAGTTTGTTTTTCCAAGCAAGAAAGCAAGACCTCAGATAGTCCGTGTGGGTGTTGTTTATGCCTGCACCGTGTCGTCCATATGGATTTATTTTTCCCGTCTCAAAGCTTTGGATTGCCTTAACTTGCTCAACTTGGCCAATTCCACCTCTTTCTGGCATACATAATATGCATTCATTCCCTCAACCTACACTGACAGAAGCTCAGAGGTGTGCCACCTCTCTAAAATAACAAAAGAGCAACCTTCCTTTGGGAGTAGTGCAAGTTTCTGAAATCAGTAATTTGACAACCTGTGGCAATTTGACAAGCTGTGACAGAAGCCTCTGGAAGCTTCTTGCACATCAGTGTATGCACAACTACCATACATAAGAGAGCAGCAGATCCTTCACTCATTTGACTCGTTATTTTTGCCTAAGGAAGTGGAGCTCACATATGTAGGCATGTGTTTGTTAGGGTTTTTTGCTGCACTCATTGCCTCAGATCCCTACTGGCAATTGTTGTTATCGAGACAATCTTGTGAAGGGAAGCAAGGAACTGTGAGTAATTTGCCAAGTGTGAGGCCAGACATGATGTTTTTTGCTTACTGCTCTCAAAGTCTTAATTAGTAGAATACTTCCACTAAGTGTTTGGATCTCTTCAGGAGTCAAAAAGGTGATGCTGGTGGTGCCTTGGCAGAGAGTTTAGAAAGGATGGGGGAAAGCTTGCAAGGTGACAAATAATACACTGACAGCTGGCAATGACTGTGTTCTTTGTTCTTTTAATGCTCTTTAGGCAGATCTCAAAGAGGCTCAGTAAAAGCATGACTGAGGATAAAACTGTACCCTGATGTCACTGGAGTTAATAACAGCTTGATAGCGTCTTCTAGGCACAAGGAGGAACCACACACACCAGTGGGGTTCTAGCAGGACCTTTGCCTGGGGCTCAGGGAGGTTCAGCTGGGGTTCAACGTTCAAGCAGACAAGGCTGCAGGCAGCATAAGTGGTACAAGGAAGCATTACCTCTTTTTGACATCCAGAACCTAACTGTGCTCACTGTTTCTGGGAAGGATGCATTATGTTTTCTGTTCAGTCTGAGACTTCAGGGGGATTGGTATCTCACACTTCTCTCTCTTAGCCTGTTCACTATTCAATCAAGTAGAAATCGGACTCCGTATGTCTTCTTCCTTTAAGAAATAAGTATCTGTGGGTACACATCCCTAAAATAAACCTCCAAAAATTTGAAAGCTTATCTTTCATTATTGTGTATATATATATATATATGTGTGCGCGTGTGTGTGTCTCTTTTTTCTGTTACTTTCTAATCTCTTAAAAAAATTTCTCACAGAAAAGGGATAGGGTTTTAGCTGATAATACAGCAGGTAATGAATTGGACTTTGAGAGAGACTCAGCAAAGAGCCTCTGGATTTAAAAATGAAACTGCTGATGTGAAAATACTATCTGTAGTAACCACTGGAAGCAGGCTGCAAAAATCCAGGTTGCTGAGCAATGTCTACGTTGCAAAGTAAGAACATTGTCAAGTACAACAAGCCCTGTGGTCCAAGTGCCCTCCCTCTTGGAGGCTGTTAACTGCTGTAGCTGAGATTTAGATCAATTACACTGCATATTGCTGAGATCATGTGTTTTGCTGACAGACAGGCTTGTATCCTACTCAGTCTCATCCATCTCAGTCACATTAGCAGCTTCAAAGGTATTAAGGAGTGAGCAAGCCTGACTTCTTCTCAGCCCCAAATGACCTTGGGGAATTTTTTTATTTTTATTTTTTTTATTTGGTGTTTGTGTGTGGACAAAACAGACATCAGGTGAGTCTATGTAGACACTATTAGTAAAGTTGTATGCCTCTGCAACAAGGCATTCTGAATGAGAAAGCAGAATTTCTGAGGTGTTTGCAGGTGCACACTTTTCAGACCTTGATATTGACCTGCAGATTTAAGCTTCCCAGGAAGCTTCATCTGAAACTGTTTATAACAAAACTTTTTGTCTTAAACCTAATTTTCATAATATTCTCTTCACATTTTGGTTTAACAGCTAAGGCAGAAAATGTACACACATTTAATGTTGTTACTTTAGGAAAAAAAATGTACTTGGCTTCTGGAAATGACTGTACATTCATTTTAAGTTGTAGAAACACCAAACAATTATTTTTCTATCCATTTATGGCTTAGCCCCATTTCCTGAAGTTTTCCTCCCATGTATGCTGGGTTTCTTTTCCATCTGTCACCATGCTCTGTTTATTATTCTTACAGCTTAGAGTTTTCTTCTTCCTCAGCTGCCAGTTTGTCAGTTATGATCAAGTGTCAAAATGAAAGCAAGCATAAGCATCTATTACCAAAAATTACATAGTCTGTTTACATATTCATTAGAAGAAAGGATTTTTCTCTCAATGCATACTGGATGTGAACTGTAACTAGACACGTGAGTTCTCTACATACTCATTTTCACATCTGAAATCTAACAGCTAGGTTGGGTAATCCAGTATTCACCTGCCAGGCAAGGAGTTCTTGAAGTATATGAGCAATACCTTTAAATCTTTTAATACTGGAGGTTATTCAAAATATTTCAAGTACCATCTTTTCCGCAGGAACAATTTTTTAGTCTCTTCTCCAAAGGAAGACTGGAATCTCAGGTTACATGATCTTCTAGTTTAAATTCTTTTGCATTTTCTTCTCTCCCTCACTTTATTTTTTCCTGAACAAAATGATGGGTATTCTACAAAATTAAGGTTAAAAAAAATAGAAACAGGAGCATCACACAGTAGAAGATTACTTTTAATTTTGCTACCATGAAACAAAATCTTTTCTTTATTATGGGAAAAAAATAATGAAACCGTTGATACTTTAGAATTTCCTTTTCACTTGACAGTTAAGGGAAATTATTTTTTGCAATTGATAATTTTTTTCAGTGAATAATCAGATTTTCCTTTTTGGTATGAAAATTAATTACAGAAAAGCATATATTCTCCATTAGAAGCAGAAAAAGTAAATGGGGTAAACTGGCAGTTCTCGAAGTTTTTAAAGTCAGTATAAANAGAACTATATTTAAAGTGCTTCTTCTGCAGTCTGTTTGGTTCATTTGATGCCAGTTGAGTCTGCCCACTATAGGTGGGTCTGCCTAATATAGGTTGGTCTGCCGAGATGAAAAGAAGAAAAATCAAGCAAAATCCCAGGTTTGCATACCCATGGATTGTCCTTTCCCATGTTTGCCTCTGTGACAATCTTCTGCTGCTCGTTGTGCAAGCTGAGGTAGATCCCTGAGTTCATAACAAGACTTTAGGAAGTCCTTTGTGGCTGCTTCAGCTTAAAAACACAGCTCCGTGGAAAGTGATGGCAGGAATATGGACTTAGACTGGTTTGGGCAGTGATGCTGTTGTTCTTGCACTTGGTGAGCAGTGATTGAAATCATAAACTAATGCTTTCCACAGAGATGATGGGGAGAACAGCCGCTGCCTTTAGCAAAAATCGAAACATTTCACTTCTAAAATATCTTTATAAAACGTTATAAATGTATTTTTCATTTTGTGTACCTGGAAATAGCTAAGCCGAAGCAGAGTTAGGGGTAGAGCTGCTGAAATATTGCAGTGAGAGTTGTCGTCAAGCCCTTCCTAGTGTTTGGGTCACTTTGGCACCTGCAGTCTTAAGACTTCGAGGCTTGCAAACTCGACTCAAACTCAGTCTGAATGCAGTGTGAGTCTACTCCTTTAGAGAGTTGCACCTCTGACAGGCAGCTCTGTTGAGACTGGCAGCAAGCCTGCTAATTTTTACCAGTTGTGGCAGATTGTTTCAATGTCTTTTACCCTTAATATAGAGATGGTCTGCTGAAATGCCTGTATTTTCATGTTTAAAGCCATTGAAACTTTCCTCAGTGGTAGAGTAATGTGTTCACTCTACTTTTCTTAAATGTTTCCAGAACATAAAATTGTGCTGCAGCTCTGTACATATTCCTAATTTCCTTCTGTCTGAAAGCCATGGAGACATCCTTCAATGCTTTTCCCTGTCCCCAAAATATCTAGAGCATTTCTTGATGTCATCAGTGGGCTCCATTTTTTATTTGTCTGTTTGTAGAAGGATTGGAGGAACTCCTGGTTGTGGACGAGGGTGAGAGCAGAACGATGGCAATCCCTGGCTGGCCACTGGCCCCTTGGGATACTGTTACCATCCGGTGCTATGCAGAGCAGCCTGTAACTCCTGCCTGTTTTGGGTATGAAGGGAGAAGAAAGGGAACATATGATTTTCTTCTACGACTTACTGCCCTGTAAAAGGATTTTAAAGATACTTTGGGGAAAAATTTAGGCCTCAGATGCACACATGTGGATATCATTGAGTTCATAGAAGGCCATGCGAGTGTGTACATTAACAGACAAAATATGGCTTTTGATCTTTAAGAGCAATAAATATAAAATATGTAATTACACTACTGTGTAATAGGATATTTTTTAATACTTCATCAAAAATACTCCCCAAACTGAAAAACAAAATAACATAGCATCCCAGGCCATGATCTTTTAATGGTCTATCTTCACCAATGCTTATTTCACCTTTGATGCTGTTTGTAAACATGTTTGGCTTTTATGCTTTGAAATTCAGTAAAACATTTGTATTCAATGAAATAACAAGCCCAAGCACCTTCCTGTCCTCATATCTGTCCATGCTTGAGAATGGCATCATATTTGGAAAAGAAAGAAGAAATAGTTGTCCTGGCTATCTGCAGGGACGCCCCTGTGACCAGGCCTTTTCTGCTACGACACAAAACCCCACTGTGATGGCTCAGCACTCATTCCATAAGCCTGCAAGCACAGAGACTTTCCGCATATGCTTACATTTATGAGCCCAGCACCTCTTGTAGCTACTGCCTGAAAGAGTGTGATGGATTAAAAACCTCTGCTGGCATAGACCTCTCAGGGGCGTGCAAGACTGACAGCTTGAAGGTGGCTCCCCAGGGTCTATCGACACCTTGAAACTGCTGCAGTTGCATCAACCTGTGAGTGGGTGGTAATGAAAGGCAATGAACCTTGACCGGAGGCATCTTGGCTTTCATTTTACCTGCCTGAAATTCTCAGTGTGTTGGTCTGACTTAAATGTTCACCGTGAAATCTGAAGCAGCTTCTCCCTGGAAAGGCTCCCACAAACAGAAGAACAAGCGCAGGAGTGAGCAAGTGGCATTGAGCAGAGTCTGCCTGAGACAGGTTCTTAGGAGGAACAGCAAACTCTCCTCTTCTTATTCTTCACCAGGCAAATAGCACAATGCGGCTCTTGAAGAAGAAACTAACATAAGGTCTTTTCAGGTCTCTATTGGTGTGTCAAATTGCAAATAAAAGGGAGATAAACTGTAGGAGTCACTTCTTCAAGGTAACAGTCTTGGGTGAATAGGATTGTTGTGCCTTCTCAGAATGAGAATTTACATGTTTCCATTGCAATGAGGTGTGCTCCCATTCCCTGTTCCCCAGTCTGTCAGTTACACAAGAGACCTTTCTCCTGAAAGGTGTCCTCAAGTTTTCCCAGCTGTAAGACTGGTTTTGTCCCCACTTTTGTACTGGAGCATCTCTATTTTTTGGCTGAAGTGTTTAGTTTGTATTCAGGCACAAACTGAACCTAGAACCTTTCCATCTGATCTTTTTGCTGAGATTTTATGAAGTCATGAACAATAGAGGGAAGTGCGACAATAGAAACATGCATGCAGCCCTAGCCATAAATGGAACTTGTATTTTAGCAACAGTAATTATGTATTTCTTGCAGTATTTCTATTTTGCTGATTCTCTAAGTCCAATGGACTGAGTAGTTTTTTTGCTATTAAGCTCCATATATTACAGCTGAAGTCATAATATTCTATGAAAAGCCATCTATATCAATGAGTTCAGATTGGAGTTTTATTATTTAGTTAATTGTATCAGATGTTATTTATTCCATTCAGATCCACACCTACAAAACATTTATTATTATATTTGGTGACACTAATTTGGTGTGCAAAATGACTTATTTGTGCCCCTGCCCATCTCTTTAAGGAGTACTGACTGTAAAATTTTGCTGAAAAAATTAAAGCAGCAGAGAAATAACAAACAAACCTAAACCAGGACCTACAAACAAATAAACAAAACTACAAAAAACACCCCAGAAACCAAAACTCTGTTTTTTCGTGCCTCGTTGGACTATTAGAAAATACTTATTTTGCAGCAAATTGCTACAAAGGTAGAAGTGAGAACAGAATACTATAGCTGATGGAAAAGTATTGACGTAGCTGGAGATCAGGCACACTACATAGCACCCATCCCCTCTCCTCTTTGGAGTGGGAGATATGCCTGCAGTGCTTGGGAGACAATAGAAGCTGAAACCAAAAGACTCTCTACATAATGCTGTATTACAATGAACCTTTTCAATGTGTTAATACAGTAAATTCCCCGTTATCTGAATTCCATATTCTTCAATTACCGTAGCTTGTGATTCAGATAAATGGGAATCACCAAGATACAAACTTGCATTGTATATTAACTCACTGGATATTAATCTCTTCTGAGTATTATTTATATAGTCTGCAGCATGATTTGGCACATAAACACAGCAGGTTTAGTTTATTCTACAAATTTAGTGCAAATTATCTCTTGCACCAAAAAATGCATTCAAGTTATACCTCAGGGTACAAATCTGAATTAATGTTAACCAGGCTTGGTGTGTTCAAGTTTGTAAGCATATCCTAGCAGATTCATCAGAAAGAAGGCTAGTCAGTACAGATGAAAAATAAGAAATTATTATCTGTGTTGCAGCACACATTGAAGCGGAGATAGGATCTACTTTCATTCTTTTCCAGCTGCAGGAAGATTTTAGATAGTATTTTGGATTGCTTCTTTCTTCTATTTGTATTAGCAGAATGGAGTAGAGAAAATCTTGGGGCAACTGAAGCCCTGTGGTAAATTGATTGAAGTAAATGCAGGTAGATCATTTGTGAATTTTATTCCTGGCACTACAACAAGAGATGATGCTGAAGGTAGCTTTTCTGAGTGTCAGAAGTGCAGACAAAGTTTATTGTTTTGTGGGATGGTTTAGTTGGATGTAAAGCTGCTCTTTAAAGTTTAGGCCAGCCTCGTTAAACATGCATGTACATTAACCCCTTCGATCTACAGCTTCTGCCTCTCTTCATGTTTAGCATTTGGTTGGTGCTGAAGGCTTGCTTCGTTTTCAGGTTTAGCTAGTTCACGTAGCTGAAGTTTATCTAAGCTTGTTTTTTCTGAAGGAAAACATGCACACTGGAGTTGGGAATGCCTCACCCTCTTTTGGTGCTGTGCTACCTACTTGCTGACTGTCAGGGATGGGAAGGGCCATAGGTATTGCCCCCTGTAGAATGGATGAATCAGGTATGTTTGGTTTTGAGGTAGGAAAAAAGTGCCATCCAATCCTGGTATTCATTTTGATGCTCAAAGATGACATAAAAGCTGCATGCCAGGGAGGAATGCCCACTGAGGAGGAAGGAAGCAGCCCTGCACTCCTCTGTGATTGGGACTGACTGTGTTGTTGCTGGGTGGAACAGTGTAATGCTGTTGCTGCTCCTGCTCCAGCACCGTGATGTTTCTGTTCCAGATTGTGCTGACTCACATTCAAGAAAACATGATACACAGACACAATGTACTGTAACTCTTTTCCTTCCCCCCAGTAACCTCGGTAAGTGTTTGATTTCTTTTTCCTCTCTTTGGCTAGTGTGGTACTAATATAGCTTTACTGTTAGAATTAATAGGAGGGGGAAAGGCAACCTTGTAAACAAACTGGTAGTAGACAAATTAATCTTGGAGAAGGCATTTAAATGCAACCTGCTGTTTGTGGTACCTCCACCTCTCTTTGAAGCTGATCAATCCCAATAAGTTGCCCATCTCTACAAACGACACTTGTTAGACCTGTGTTCTTAAACGGGAGAAGTGCTTACAATGCCCATTTACAACTGTATTCTGTTTAATTAGTCAGCACAGCCAGTGCTGCAGGGATAGATCACTTGCCTTTAAAGATTTGAGAATGTTAATAGTACAGTATATCATTTTAATTATTATTGGATTAATGTTGTGTCTCGAAGAACATCTAATGCAAATCACAAGAAATGGCCTGAAGTGACCCAAGGGTTGTGCTTTATTAGAAAAGTAATAGGTCCATTGCTTAAATATAAAAAGAGGTTCTTTCTTCAAATGTCACTCTGCATTGGGCTTCTCCGTGTGTGTATGTGGAAATGAAATCCTTTTACTTCCACTTTGTCCACAGAAAGTTTCTGAAGCTCATGCATTAAATGGCTGAGACAGCAACTGTAATATCAAGAGATGAAGTGGAGATCCAAAACAGCAGTGATGATGAAGACCGACTTCCGACTCATGATGCTGTAACAGCATCCCCTGGTTACTCTGCCAGCCCTTTGCTAGACAGCCTTAAAGAAGATAAGGGAGGCTCTGCGGCGCCAGAAAGACTGTCTGTCCTCTCCAGCAGGGCAGTGGCCCAAGCAAAAGCCCTGACTGGCCCAGAGATGGTTAGTGGTGGCCAGGCACAGAGGAGAGCCCCTGGGCTGGCTGAGCATCCTCTGGCAGCTGTAGATGCATCGTTAGGTGCCTCCTCATGCCCTGTAGCAATTGATAACCTGCTTCCTGTGGACGTTGCCTCCCTGCACTCCAAAAGCCCCTGCTGGGATGGGAAATGGAGTTCAGAGGTGCTGCAGGCCCCGAAGGTGCCCGGTGAGGCCAGCGGGGCCCTGAAGGCTGGGACTGACCCCGGGGACTGCCACACGCAGCAGGCAGGGAGCGGCACCAAGGACAATGTGGCCTCTTGCAGTTTGGGCCGTGTGATTTGGATGAAGACCACAAAAGTAATGGAGGCCTTAGAAAATAAGAAAAAGGAGGAAAAGGAGAAGTACCGTCTCCAGCTAGCCATGTACCGACGGCTCCTGCTGTTGCGCTCCATCAGGAGTTTGCATAGGCAGCTGGAGCAGCAGCAGGCCAGGCTGCAGGAATGCTATGGCACAGTGATAAATACAAAGAAAGAAGTGTTGAAACACATTTGCTCAACCTCGCCCTCACCTTCGCCATAATCATGTTGCTGCCTGCAGAAATGAGCTTTGCAATGCCACCAGAGCTGCCAGTAAACTTGCATGCCACAGGGGTGGTGTCCTCACGTGTGCCAAGAGTGGACCGGAAACAGCAGCAGCGGAAGAGCAAGAAAAGAGGAGAGAAGGTAAAGCATTGGCCCCTGAATTTATCTGGAGGAAAAAAGAGCAAGGGTGAACCTGTGCAAGAAGCTGGCTCCTGATGCCCACTCAAAGCCTCAAGGTGAAAAAGGATTTTTTTGTCATATAGGTTTGTAAAAAGAAAAAAAACACCACAAACTGGGAACTTAGTCTGTCACCTGATCTGTAAAGGTGGCTGGATGCAAGGTTGCTGCCTGCTGAATATGTGATATGGCACATCTCCCTTCTGCTTTCAATGCCAACAAAATTTGAACAGAATTAGGGTTTATTTGTCTGCAAGAATACCTGAATCTAAAAAGCCAGGATATTTGAAACACTTAAGCTCAGGCTTGATTATATCTACCTAGCTGGCTGTTTTTCACAAAACTTCTAAGGACACTGTATGTTTGCAACCTCTAATTTCCTTTAAATTTTTTTCAGATTAACCAGAAATTATCGTGGGAAGGTAGGCCAGCCAAACTCACAGAAGAAAAGAGTGCAAATGCCTAAGCCTGATTTCCTCAGGAAAGTAAGCTAAAAACAAAGGCCTTGTAGTCTGACGTTGCACTGGAAACCCAGGCTGGCAGTGCCAGGGGAATGTTCAAGGTCTGCACAATTATTAATCTGCTGCTAACTCCCGGTAGCACTAGCATCTGCAAATCAAGCATATTTTGTGCCTTACTGCTGTCATTTAATGGAAGTTGGTGACAATTAGCACTTTTCATCCAGGTGTATTAGACATGTGGAAAACCCTGGAGCGCTATTTCTCCAATTGCAAGGTTAGGATGCCTGCAGGGAATTTGATGTCAGTATGCAGCAAACACACAGGGAAAATGAAAACAAAAAGATGCAACTTTTTTGTATGCGTTTAAAAGGCCATGTGAGTCACTATTATTGAACAGCAACTTGAATAGTTGAAAGTGCTGTTTTAGAATAGGAAGCAAAATATGATTCAAGAAGAAGAGGTACAAAAAAGTTTCCTTTTCTAGGATTCCAAGGGAGAAATCACTTTTTTTTCAGATATTTATTTCTGATCATGCCAGCTTTCCTTTCCCCATTGTTTTTGGTCTGTTTTCTTTTATATAATTGATTAACTAGATAAACAATCAAACAGGTTTTGGTGTGGGGTTTTTTCTGCACGAAAAGGCAGTTCTGTTTTTAATCATCCTATCTTTATGAGAATGTGTTACACATAGGAAAATTTTTATTCTCACCTTTCTTTTGGTGCATGTAGAGAGAGGGGTATATGTATGTTTGTGTATGCATGCACACACACCTCCCTGTATTCAAGAGGTTATGAAAGGCTAGTGCTTCTTTTTTCTGTAGCAGAAGCAGGAATAATCTCTCAAAATAATCTCTGCTGTCTACGAGGAGTTTGGTTGATTAGATTCACATGCACACATCTGTGAGCAAGGTATTGAAGTAATTCAACAAATGAAGTGCAGCACAACATTGTCATTATTCCGTCTTTGTATTTCCTCGCACCCAAAATTATGGAGGCCCCCTGGGTATGCACAACCTTAGATAGGTTCATTCATTTCCTTGGGCCCTTGTGTAGCCTCTCATGCAGCACGAACCAGTAACTTTGAATGCAGAATTACCATAGAAACATCCTTGGCATCAAGGAGATATTTGAAGGAGCATCCTCTACTGCCTCATTTGGGGAATCCAGGTTGCCAGAGGCCTTTAGTGGGCCACAGAAGAGAGCTGGTGGTCGCATGTGACTGGGAAACATTACTCCCGAGCTCTGATCCCATCTAGCTCTCTGCTCAGCCTTGGGAAAGCTGTTCTCTCAGCAATGCAGGTTTCCCAAAGAATGCTTAAATACTAAACTCACCTCAAAGGTAACCTTTTCTTTCTTCATGTGCCTCTCAAGAAGGAATCAAGGAGTTGATCATGACCAATAGAGCTATGTAAATATTTTTTAATTTTTCCCCCCCCCATACTTCTTGAACTAGAGAAGCCTTTTTGTCACTAGTTAAGAGTAATTGTTTTGTGAACCAAGCACAAGCAAACCACTATGATGTCACCTCCTTTGGGGAAAGATGTACTGGGGAAGGGCCACATCTCAAAAATATTGCTGCATTTTGAAACCAAATGTCAAGTTGTTTCCATTAGGAAGACAGTCAAAATGAATATTGTTAATGTTAGCGAACTTTTCTTTTGAACTGAAAAAGAATTATTTTTTAAAGTGTACTCAGGTTGATTAATACTATCATGTAACTTTCCACCGAAAGATCAATGAAAATATAACACTCCTCCCAAACGACAAAAAAACCTAGTTAAAACAGAGTAAGTGTTTTGCCTCAGTCGCTGCTGAAGTACAGCCTTGTCCTGCATTTGCTGCAAGAGTGCCCGACATTACTGCATAGAGCCACCTACAGTGTTATATTTGCATTAAGGAGTGACTAGAATAAGGTTAACACTTTAAACATAACAACCAGTGCAGAAATAGTTAGTCTGTCAATCTGTCCAACTGTAAATTCTTTGTGGCAGAAGAGTGATAATCTTTGTTTTGTACAACACCTCATAAAATCTCTTGATCCTAACTGGGATCAGTAGATGCTTCTGCATTATGAATATTAAATACCGAAAGATTTGTGCATGAGCAATGCTGTCTGATAGCTGGCAGGAAAATGAAGCCAAGAGTTATTCTGTGTGTGCACACTCTTTCCATGTATTACTTCTATGGATACATGCAAAATAAATACTAACTAAGGAAACAACATCAGTCTTTGCAAGAATTTGCTTTTTAGCTGATGCTTTTAGTGTGGTTACTAATAAGTGGAGTTGGACAAACCAGTTAAAAGCAATATGATTTTTAAAATGAGTTTATTTCAGAAGCTTGGAAAATGTGCTATAGTTTTTTCCTTGGATGTTTTAGTGCGTTTTGGGAGTTGAAGGCCAGAGAGAACATTCCAGGATGCCATGGATAACTCATGGAGGTGTTTTCAGGCATATCAGACTGAGCAACAGTCTCAGATTGAATAAAAGTGTTTCCTCTCATGTTGTTTGACCTCCTCATGTTCTTAAGAGGTTTGGTAATTTGAGTGAGGTCCAATGAAATTTCTTAGAATTTGTATTTTCATCTGAACTCAACTCATGGCCCTCAAAGGAACTGGGGTAGTGATGACAAAATTAGCAGTTTCAGTAGGGCCTTTCTCCCCATTATCTTTACTGACTTCCAGAGCCTGCCAAATGAACGATCACCGGGAGAAATCTTCCCTGCTACCTGACAACCTGTGTACTTTTACAGCAAAGTTTGAAGGTAAATTATGCTGCCTGAACCGTAAGGTCCTGCTGCTCACCTGTTTCTGACATGGCAGAAAATAATCATGGGTTTACTACGAAAGAGTGGAATATTTAAAAGGTGTCAGCCCTCTTGGAATAGTTGCTAGCACTAAAAAGTTGTAGCTTGTGCCAACCTAAAATCAGAAATATCCAAGAACAGAATGGAGTTATATACACTTAAGGGACTAAATGCATTACTGAGATGTTCTTTAACACAAGTGCTTTTCTTCTGCATCTCCAGTATTTCAGTTAGCTAAACTGCTGTCCTGGAGACTGGTCAGAACCGTGTTTTTGCTGTTTCTGTTGTTGATGGCCATGAGTCAGCCATGATAAACAGCCCACCTTAACATGTTCACTTATTACCTTTTGTGATGTAGCTATGGGAAGGATTTGTTCAGTTCCTCCTTCCTGAGATTTTCTTATGTGTCTGTCATATTGTTTAATTAGGAGAGTGAAGATTTTATGGATTTATAGTAAATTAGTGATGTTGTGGTAAACTTACGAGCCATGTACTACTAAATGCAGATCACCCTGCATTGTCCTTGGAACTGTGAAAATTATGGACTCTGGTCATGACATACGCATAAAAATATAGATTTAAAGATGAGGTTGTTTAAATCATCCCTGGATGATGAGTAGACTTGTAGAAACTCTTTAGAGTCCTTGTTACAGTTTATTTCTGTAAATGTTATGAATCTAGAATATAAGTGCTTTTGAGAGCCCCTTTTGCTTATGACTGTTGAAAGCAGTGCAGTGATGCAAAGATGGATTTGAGGTATGCTTGACTGGGATCATACTCCAAATGCACTGGGCAAGGAGTAAGTGTTCTTCATTTTTAAAGCTCAGAGATTCAAAGTGTGATAGCCAAGTGCCTGGATGGTGGATGGAGAATAGGAGTGGAATTACAAGGACAAGATGTTTCAGGATTTGATTTTAATGCAGCATGGAGAATGTCACACTGAACAGTTTCTTTTCTCAGTTAAAGGTAACCTTTTACTTCTTCTCATTCCTGAAAAAACTCTTTTGGATCATTAGGCTAGATGCATACTTAGGGTTGTTTGTGCACTGTGGGAGTCGATACTCATCTCTGAAGTTGAATGACAGTAGTTATTGCTGCCAAAATTTATACATACAATTTACTCCCCTAAACCTGGCTTCTACCTAAATTGTAATATATTGAAGGTGAGTGTCCTGCTGACTTTCATTGTTATTTGAATCCATGCCAGGACTTTGAGGTATGCCTTGTTCATGTCCCATCTCAATTTTGATGCATTTCTATCTCCTAGTGTCTTCAAACAATTACAAATGTCTTGTATGGCACTAATCTTTGTCTTTCTGGCTTTCCTACATTTTGAGAAGGCCTTCCCCTAAGTCCCTTGTGCTGTTGAAGAAAGAGGAGTTGTTTGTTTTTTTTTTTAATTTAGTGAAAACTTGAAGCAGGAGAGAGCATTCTGTGAAAACATTTTTAGAGGTTTTACTTAAATGTTTTGAAAATGACAAAGGTTCTTACAGCTGCAAGTGTTCCCCTAATTGCATTTATCATCTGCTCACGCAATTTTAGCCAAGCCTACAAAACAAACGAAAAAGTTGCCTCCATCTCTGACAAATGAAATCTCCAAGTCCACGGCCCAAAGTGACTTCTGTGTGCATGAGAGGCAAGGAATTCTTAAGAATCTCAATAAAAGTTACATTTTCCCTTTGATGAGTGTGGGTTGGAAAGGAAAGGGAATGTGTGACCATTTGTCACAGCACCAGGCTCCTTAGTACCCAGGAACTTTCTACTCTAAATGACAAAGAGTTTCACTGTCACCAAAGAGAAATTGCTGCTGACCTTAGACCTCTTTTTGGAAAGTAAAATAATGGAGCACAGGAGCAGAGTTTGATATTTGACCGAATTCTACACAATTATCATGCATGTGTATATAATAAAATTAATTCTGTGTCTCTGCATTTTAGCCTCAGGCAAGCAGCATACAATCAGTTTTGTATGTATAATAGATCACAGAGTTGTTCATGAATAATACAAATGCATTGAGCAGATACTAGTGAGTGAGGATGTTTGTCTTTGCATGGAATCGAAGTGAACATGTAATATTGTGATAATATATATTTGATGAATTCAGGTCTGACTTGCCTTTGCCATAGCCTGCTAATTCCCCGACAAGGGTTGCCACAATAATTGAGTTTCCAATAACATTATGATTATTTCCACATGATAATTTAATTGTAGGTATTTTTTAATATTGTAATAATGTAGATTTGTGATTATTATGCATTTGCATGCGGATTTTCATGGTGTCTTGGAGCACATCCCTACATTTATAACTTAATTTCCTCTATTATTGCATATATATTTTGGGATGAACTCATTAATGCAAAGTAAAAAAAAAGTAGGTCTTTTTGGTCATTTTGCCTTTATTATAAATGGTTGAAAGCTTTGCTCATTTTTTTAGACCAGCCTAAACAAGTGAATAAACAAAAGACAACTGTAATTCATGGATGGATTAATTTAAAATAATAATGTAATTACAAATCATGGCAGATTTGTCTGGGGTAATTGCAATGTAGACTGGTACAAATTTTGCTTTACTGAAACAAAGCTTGTTTAAATGAATCACCAAGTTTAATAGAGGCTGTTTTCCATTCTTCCAATTCTCCCATATAATGTGATGGCAAAGTAACATTGGCTCAAAATTCATGGGTGCCTGTACAGACGGGTATAACAAAATAGAACCCAGAACTTCTGTACCTACCTAGATACTATTTCGGCAAGCAAAATGTCCAGTAAGACTAGAATTCTGTATACAGAGTCATGACAGCAGCAGGGGTTTCAATCAGTTAATTTGTCCACTCTGGAAAGAGGCTGGTTGCTTACCCTATAACAACCTTCAAACTTAATGGGACAAAGGGAGGTAGAAATAAACTCTGTTCCCATTATTGGAGGAGACCTCTGTGCTATCCTGTGAGAATTCTGCTTCAAATAGGAGAGCTCTCTTCCAGACCTATCAGAAATTCAAAGAGAAGGAAATGTCTTTAGCTAAATACTTCTGTTTTGAAAAGAAACTTCCCAGAGAAAATGACACAGGCTTTGGGTGTTGTTCATTTTTCTGGTCCATGTAGTTGGAGGACTGTCCTCTTTTTATCCATAAAATCTCAGCTCTGCAAATTGAACTAGGGTCACAACAGACTTCTTGGTCTCTTTCAGGTTATCCATAGCTGATATGTTCATTTTCCACTGCTTGCATGGCAGGAACATGCAACAGGAACTAGGAGAATAGGCCTGGTCCAAATCTTCAGAAATGAAAGTCCAAAACTAGGTGCTGGAATACCTAACTTATTGCTCTCCTTCCACGTTGTTCTTTAGTGCACATCAATGCTACTGTTTCCAGTGTGGTTTGGTGCCTGCTTTCTACTTTCAAACATATTCCTCTAAATTACCCACAGATGAGACACAATGAGATTAAGTCCCTTCTCTTTCATCCTTTCTTTCTCTGTGGACCTAAGAGTTAAAAGAAAAGCTAAAGCCTGATTTAGGCAGTGAAGAGAACAGTCATGATTCTGCAGTGTCAGATGGTCTCTCTAGGTTCTGCAGCAGAATAGCTACTTGTATAAGTAAATTAGATTCTGTCCTGAAATGCATGAAGACATTTGTAAACTCCACATCTCACCAAGAAGTACTTTGGTAACTGACTTCACTTGAAGCTGAAAGTATCAAAATATGAAGGTGGTCCCATTGACAGAAGTTTATAAAGCCTTACCCACACTTTTGTGAGATCAAGAGATAGTTCAACACAGGATCTGGAAGGTCAGTCTAACCATTATTTTGTTTTATAATGGTCCACCAGCATAAAATTAAGGATGTCTTTTACCCTGTGGCATTAGATTTAAAAATTATCTCAGGCGTTATTTGTCATACATGAAGTACCATGGAATAAAAATAAATGATTCTTTCCATAAGTCTTGGATGCATTTTATAGTTCTTGCTTATTGTGAAGAAATTTGAGATTGCATCAGATAACAAATTATTTATAATCAGATGATTATCTTCATTATTATATGTTTCTGATGTTACTTATACAGATATGATAAGTGGGTGTACATAAAATTAGAAGAAAGCCTGTTGAAAAGTACTGATTTGTGTCATATTCATGAGTAATTTTTTCTAATGAAGAAATTGAGACTAAAATTTTATAATGCAGAGTATGTATCTGCCCTGCCCTCTCAACCCGTTCAGCATCACAGAGGTTAGGACTTGAAAGAGCTTAGTTCCTTTTTCTTTCTTTCCTTAGTACCTTTACCTGATGGGTTTTGAACTTAAGTCACCCATTTGCTCAGAGATGTCAGAATTGCTCTAATGTTTTAAATTGGGGGACGTGGAGTGGAGCCCCTCAGCCTTTCCTATTTGTGCTGCTTCTCATTATGTAAAAAAAGTTAAATGATCTTTAAGGTCCCTTCCAGCTGAAACCATTCTATGATTTTGTATCCCTTACTTTGCTCACAATATGTGACAAGGAAATGTTTAATTTCAGGTCACTCTTTAGGAAGGCTTCTTTTGACACAAAATCATCTGTTGTTGCTGCTTTGTTGCTTCAGTTGAATGGGAAAAAAACCAACAAAACACCTTCAGTTTTCTTGCAATAATTTTTTTTCCCTTTGTATTTGTCTCTGAAGCAGTGAGACGATGTCATTTCTGCATGAGGCAGGGATGTGTTTTCTTGTGCACAGCCCAACGCTTCCCAGCTTATTCTTAAGGAAAGCATTCCTCAAAAATAAGGAGGTATTTATGTATTGCCCATCTTCTCTAGTGCCTGAAAAATGCATGATTCATGGCCATTGGTTGCTCTTCTCATAGTGGGGAAGGTTTATTGTCCATCATCCTGGAAGTCTGGAAGTCCCCTGTGTGTCAAATGATCACTGATTGTATTGGAAAAGGATGCTTCAGTGACAGCAGGCAGCCCCTGGGCAGAAAGAGGTGTCCCTTGTCCCTGAGCAATAACCTGTATGGATGATTGAGACTTGTTGATAGACCTCCATGAAAGTCTTACCTAGTAGTCAGGGCTTAGCAGTGTCTGGCTAGTGAAGGATCCCTCAGTACAGGATGCTTGAACTTGATTTGTTACTCTCATCAAGGAGGGCATAAAGGTAGGTAAGAACTGAACATGCCTTGAGGCCCAGGCAGATGCAGTTTTACCACAGCCTCTGTCTTACGGGAGAGAGAGAAAGAAAGAAAAGGCTGCTAGAATTTACAAAATATAGTTATTGACTAATTTCTTCATCAGCAAGAGCAGTAAGAAATCAGTGAGGTCTCTCCTGAGAGATCAGTGGTGTCACCTCACATGTCCTCAGGGTGCCAAATGGTATGAAACACTCACTTTGAAAGTACTGCACTGTGATAAGCTTCAACTCCCAAGGGATGCATTGTGTGTACATTTTGTTATATGTAATGACACACTGAAAGGGCAGTGAAGCTGTTAAGGGAACGCTGCATGCCTAAAAAGAACTTCTTTTTCTTTCAACCAATAAAAGAAAGAAAGTCTTTCAAAAAAGCAGTTAAAACAATATCATTTAAAGGCAAGAAGTGATAAAATACTAGAGAGAATTCACCTGTCAGATGAAGAAATTTAAAACATGAGGTCTTCTATGTAACACACACATTTCAAATTGGACCATTTTCCTGGTAAAGCAAGAGATCTCTGCAAAAACCTTTTAAAATAGTTGATATATATAAAAAATTTTAAGGCTGACACAACCAGCATAATGACAACAATTATTTAAAACAGTAGATTTGAAGAATAAGGAATAAATTGTAGTAATTTCATGTAGTCATTCTGGACAATGTATGAGAGGCTGTGAGTTTCAACAAGACCAAAGTTGGATGTGAGACTCTGGGAGTTTCTCAGCAGGTGATTTTGTGGAAAAACAGTTCAGTGCATATAAAAAATACCCCTAGAGATGACTATAATGCTAACAACAATATTTTGAAATGAAGCTAAAAAAGACTCATGTTCCCTTCAACATAATTCCACATGGACACATTCAAAAATTCTGTATGGCCTCAGTGTGCCAGGGCCCATTTTCCAGCAGAAATACTTTTGCCTACAAAATATATGGAAATGTATGTTGAATGAAATGAATGTTTTCATGTATTTCCAAGGCAAAAGGAGTTGCCCTCCTTAAACCTGACACAGAATCAAATCTGACTATATGAAATCCCAGTCAGCAAAGTGACAGAATAATTGGGAAAATGCATTTCTGATGAACTTTAAATGTGAAATTATAATTGGACAAATAATTCATTTGATATAACTTAGAAATAAACAAGGACTCGTAAAAAATAGAAAAGCAAATTGGATGGAATTGTGCAGTTGTATCTACTATTACTTCAGTACTAGCCATCAATCACTGTCAGTTAATTATCATTAAGATTGCATAAAAAAAGGCCCCTGTGGGAGTTGGATAGGCTGTGAGTTTCGGTCTTTCATTAAAAACAAGATAAACAATAAAAGCCTTGTTTTAATTTTTAATTTTATTTATTTTCTTTTGTTTTGTTTTTATTCATTTGGATCTTTCTGTATTCAAAGAAATCATGTGAAAAGGTGAATCTTGAATAATTGTTCTGAGAGTTACCATATGGATTGCAGAGACAAGGAAAGAGAACAAGGGATTCAAAATTAAAGTTCTTATTGGTCAGGAAAAGTTTAAAGATTTTTAATTTCTTTCTTTTTTCTTTCCTTCCAAAATCCAATTAAATAGCCTTTCTAAGTTGGAAAACTTGCTGGATTTTTTTCTAAATAAACTTGCTTTTTAATTAACTATACAATTTTTAAGTCCCTAGGGTTTATACACCCAGTTTGGAAACCTTCTTTTTTAAAAAAGAATTTAAAGCTAAAGTTATATGACTCCAAAAATTGATTCTTCAGCAGAACACAAACCAGCGTGAAACCCCCTAAAGATATAACCCACAGAAATTTTTGGAGCTTATGAGCTGACCTGTGGGGCTAAGGACTTGGCTAAGGACAGAAACAGGAACGCAGTTGCGGGCAGGAGCAGCTACTGTTATTTCCAGGGTGCATCCCTGCACTGCTGAGTCACCATTCACACTCTTAAAAGTGTCAAGGTTTATCAATTGTGCTCACCAGTGTCACAAACAGTGGCTGGTACCTGGGCACTGTGTAATTTCTGCCTGGGTTATAAAATTGGTTCTGTCAGCTGGTGCTTGCTCAGCCTGAGGATCACAAGGCTCTCCTAGCCAAACACTCTCTCTGCAGAAGGAGGCTGTAGAGATTAAACTAAGGTAAACTAACTGTGATTTTATTTATTTATATAAATTTATATAATTGTAATATTTAGATAACTTATTATAACTTATTATACATTATAACATTAAAATTATAAATTATATATTTGTTTATAAGGGTTTTATAAATTTATATAGCTATATAAATCTAGTCAAATTTATATAAATTTATATTACTAAACTAGCACGCATTTTTCACAACTTTGAGTAATTGCTTGTCATGGTAAAATATCTCTGTTATAGGAAGCATCTTTTGTTTGTTTGTTGGGATTTCAGTTCGCTTTTTTAAGTGAGGCTTCCTTGTTACCTTTTTTCTCCCCTTAAATGACAGAAGGGCCTTATGAACAAGAACAATTTAAAGCCTGAAGCCTTCAGGGCCAAAGGCCTCTCTGTTCAGCAAAATAAAAATTAAATACCCCGAGCCCTTGCACTTGGAATTAACCACGTTTTGGTCAATTATTCAAACAAACCTCAGAGCTGGAGATGTAAATGCAAGTGTTCCCACACAGATGTCAAAGAAGCAAAAGGCCTGTAAATGACACAACCTCAAACCGAAATGAAGTCTTTAATTCTGCTGAGCAATGGTTTCTAATGAGGACAAATGACTGACTTAAACTAGAGCAGAGCTGTCCCATTTAGGTCTCTTTAGACTGAATGCAGCCCATCAGGACAATTCATCTGCTCCTTGTCAACCTCCTCCTCCTGGGAAAGCCTCTTTGCCTATACCCAAACTGCAGGCAGCATTTGGGGTGTGATGGTCAGCCAGATAGTCACAAGATAGAGACCCATGTTTGGATCAGGTCAGGTAACTCACACTGTCCATGCATCCCAATTTATTTTATTGGGTGTAGTCTGATGTGTCAGGAGAGGTTATACTTTGGATAAAACCTCATCAAGCAAGCTCATTTCTATTCTCCTATCTTTGCTCCATCATGTGTGGAGTTTCATCCTTCTTATTTGGTTATTGGAGAAGGAAGATACACCAGTGCTAATTTTATTTTTCAAGGTTGGGTCAATGTTAGGATGTAGACTAGTAGAAACTAGTAGAAAGGGGAATTAGGCCATAGCAGAAAGGGACAGTGCATCTTGAAAGAAAACTAAGACAGAAACCCTAACCTTTTCTAATTTACATATGGTGACATTTTGCAGAAATATTGTAACATTAGCAGTGGCATAATGAAATTCTGCCTATCAGCCGTGGAAGGAAAAATGTTACTGTAAAGGTAACCTGTCCACAGTTTGTTATCAAGAAAATATTCATGGCAAGAAACATACATTTACCAATGAGTGTTAAGAATAGTAGTTTTCCCTTATAGTTTTTCCTCATGGGCTATCCATCTTCCCCTCCAGATTTACTGCATGATCACTCCCTTTACATGCTAATTATGTGCTGCTCTGGTGAATTTGTTAGTAGTGACACTTCGGGCACCCAGTGGGACTGCAACTCATTATGTGGCAATGTCCAGATATATCAGATATTATTAGCTGTCATTAATCTGCTGTGGAAGCACTGAGTGCACAGCCAGGAGAGAGACCAGGAAATAGAGTAAAAATGAAGTCTGCAGCCACCCTGGCCCCTAGAAGGTCAGAGGGCAAATCAGCAGGGGAGAAGAATACACCTTAAAATGGCCAGTGCTTAGCAGCAGATTTTTAACCCATTATAAACCAGCATTTCTTAGAAGAGGAAAGGCAAAAAGAAACTATACTGTTTATATTGTCTGACTGACTGCGCCTTACTGGAGGAAGGAGGAATACAGCATCTCAAACTGTATTTTTAAATAAACTATTTTGTAAACCGAATCAAAGCAATAAAAGTGTGTGAACACAAAGAGTGAGCAACACGCAGTGTCCATCTGAATGTGAATAGCACTCAGGAATAAAGATTTGAAATTAGGCATATATTACTTGGAATAGGATTAGTCCCCCCTCCATTTAAAGGTCGTATTTTATAGAACTGGACCTGGCAGTAGAGAAAATCCTGCAGAAATGAAGAGATTGTTTTTTCTGTCCATCCACTCCTGTAATTTGCCTGTGTAAGGAGTTTGCCTCTAGACTGTGAATGCAGTGCTGATCAGCCTCTGCTATGCAGTTTAAAAACACGAATCACAATAGGTTGCATTTTTGCTATCCATTCTGAAAACTAGTCACTTGTAAGAATTATGCATACCTGTGTTTGTACAGAATTTATTACATCTGTTTGGAGTGAGCAAATAAAACCTGAAGAAAGATTTTTCCCAGAAAGCTCCACAGTCGTTCCAATCTCCAAGATGACTTGCAGAGTACTGTCCAGAACTGTAAGGAGAGGCATTTTCTTTCTTTACATCAGCCACTAAGGCTGGAAGAAATCAGTCAGGCTTTAAGGCAAGCAGAGTCTTCTCTTGTCTGAAATTAAATAAAAACCAGCAAAGTAGAGGTTAGAAATCTTTGAGTTTGGTGGTGAGGTATTACACAGACAATTTTCAGATCAGGGGAAAGGTAATAGGTTGATTAGTCTGTGTGCATTGGTAGCTTACAGGTGCCTTTTGTTACTGTCAAAGGGCAACCTGAAAACTCAGTGACCTTAAAATAAAAGGATGAGATAGGCATATTTAAGATAGGAAAAACTGCATTGTATCAAGGAAAGTAAAAGTAACCTTTGTTTCCAAGGTTGCAGGGACCTATGCTCCCTTACTTAGAAGTTTCAGTGCTTTAGTTAGAAGGTTTATATAAAGACTAGAGGAAAGAAATCACCCTAAAATTCTTCAGCAAATGACAAATACTTGTTCGGGAAGCTGGAGTGAAGTTCTTCATGTAGTTGCTTGGATATTTCAAGGTGAACCACGCATCTGAGTTTCCTGAAGGAATTTGGGAAGTACTGGTTTTATTCCCATGTAAAAGGTCTAATCTAATGCTCCACAATTTTTCACACATTATGGCCTTTCTGTGCTCTTATCCTATCTTAATGAGGGTAATAACAGGAAGAATATAAAAGGCCTGATGTTTTATTTATAGAACTGTCTTTAATTAGATAGACTGATAAACCCATGCAAAAACAACCACCGTGGGATAAGTCTTAGGTTGTCTTGAATTCTGCACAATCCCATGAAACAGAAAGCAATGTTAGTACTTGGTGAAATGGCTCCCATTAAGACTTCCTAAACTAACAGCTGTTCATGAACTGTGGTTCTAGGACAAGATTTAAAAGTGATTTTGGTGCAATTGTAGGGTTTGCAGAAATACCTGGAAGTGTTGGGGAGTGCAGTGTTAGCAATGGGACACATGGCGAGCACCCAGGGAAATAATGAACAAGTTTTATCATTGGTCTTGAACTTTTGCAATTTTAGTGTTCAGGAGGATTGGTTTACATTTATGTGAGAACAATGAAATATGAAAATAGAGTTAACATCGAATGGTGCTAAGGTGGACCAAAAAAAAAATTACTAAAACCAAGTTCTATATGAATACATTCAATAAGTAATTCACAGTTTCTTTGTTAGTCTTTTTCTAGTGTTTATGAAATTTAGCACATATGGCATGGCTTGCCCTTTTTCCAGGGAAGTGGAATAAAACTTCATTCCAGTTTTCTTTTCCTTTGAGTTCTTCAAATAACTGAATATGAGGTGAATACTGTTTTAGTGGTAGGTTAATGAGTTACAGGTCAGGCTTACAGTGGAAAAACTGCAGTCAACCACCATGGTTCTGTTTGCCAAACCTGCACTGACGAAGCTATTATGGCAGGCTCACTTTTTTTTTTTTCATGGAGGAATATTTCTGTGATTTGCCCATCAAGATTATGCTGTCTTTTCAGGGCCTGTGTTGCTCCTTAAAATCCTGCAGGCACTTATTTTCACGTTTAACATGATACGCATGAGTAACCGTCTCTCAACTGGTGGAACTAGTCAGGTGTAAAACTCTGACGAATGTACTCTTTGGGGCTGGGGCCCAAACAAATTCCACAGAACACAAAAGTGTGTTACGTTTTACAGCTCTCTGCATCATTTCATATTTCATTGTTTATAATAAGATGAATAGTTAGGTCTTATCTAGAGAAACCTGTATCAGTAATGCTAACAGGTATCTGCACAGCTGTCTTTGATATTTATTGTACTGAAAATGGTGTGTTAGGTATTAAATTCAGTCTTTAAAAAGGTGATCAATATTTGTACTCTTTAGTATACATACACAGAATTGTTTTCAAAGTAAAATCCTAGGGATACGTTTAAAATGATTGTAAGTTGTAACACAATGGGGGGAGAAGGCCATCATCTTGAATGTGGATTGTGGAGAGTGCTGGAATGCTCTTTTCCCTGTGGCTCAGACCCCTACCAGCAATTTTACTTTCCTGGACAAGCATGAATACCTTTAGGAATATCCCACTACATTTGATTTTTTTTCATGATCTGCTTTGTAAAAACTAATAATAGTTAGAGATTTATAGTGTTTAAAATGTGCACAGTTAGGTGAAATTAAGACTATATTCATCTTCCTGAAAGTTAAAAGCAGTATCAGCTCTGAACTCATATATTTTATTTGCCCAGGAATTGATTTGGCCTGTGAGCTGTTAGATCAGTGGCAAATACTCTCAGAGGCTGTGGGAGGACCTTTCCTCCCGAATTTTAGGATCATGACATGAGCATCTGATTCTGCAACTCCTCTGCAAATGCCTGCAAGTGGCAGGGCTCTGTCACAATTCTGCTCTTCTTGCCTCCTGCAGCTCTTTATAGAATGCAACACTGCCTGCACAGTAAGTGGTAAGTGTCATAAATTACCCCACCTCAAGTAAAGGGCAATCAATACTTGGGGTGACTCACTGTTTTTGCGATGTTTGCTAGAAAAAAAATGTAAGGAAAAATGAGTTAAACTTTATAGAGTCACTGCAGTTTTCTGATATACATGGTCATTTATTCATTATCATTATAATCAGTCATTTAGGTAACTCAGGCTCTTGCAGAATGAGATACTGGTTAGCCTGAGTGAAGAGGGGAGGATCTGACCTGAAATTACCGGGCTGTGAATTGTCACTAACATTTTATTTTAAAGGCTTTTGGTGCAACTCAGGCAGGAACAAGAAAATGCAACCAGAGCAGTAATGCAACCACCAAAGCTCGGGGCAATGTTTCAAAGCTATTTCTTGAAAAATCTAAAGATTTTTTACTATATTTTCCAAAGTCACAGATGTTTTTTATTATTGCCAGTATTTTCATTTCGTTAGCACTAAAAGAATGGAAATCAGAGCCCTCTTGCTGTTCTTCTATCTAGAAAAAAGGTAGGAGTGCTTTGAACCGCAGAAAAACAAAATTTAAATGGATAAAACAGATTAAAGAGAGACTTTTAAAAGTGTTTGGAACTGTGAACATTTGACAATTCATGTTTTGCTGCCACAAATCATTGCAGACACTGTGTTGCACATGTCCGTGCATGTCTGTGTGTTTATATGTGCTGAAAATACATATCGCTGGATCAAGAGTGAATAACAATTTCATAAGCCTCCACCAGACAGTTGTAACTGTTCCTTTCAGATAAAAACAAATTATTTCACAACCAAATATGGAAAAACACTCCTTAAATTCACTTGAATTTCTTTTAGTGAGGAGTTACATTGTGCAGTACCAAAACATAATAATTTCCTAGATTTATTGCAATATGTTTCTAAACACATCAGGTGTTTACTGAGGTTTTGTTTCCTTAGAAGCATTGTGGCTATGCATTCAACTTTTGAACCTTGTTCTGCAATGTTGTAGAATCAACTGCCTCTAGAAAAGAAAAAGAAACAAACAAAATTCCCCAAAGCAACAACAGACAAACAAACACAAACCAGAAACTCCGAAACAATCAAATAAAAAACACTGCTGAAATTTTGTCAGGAGAAAAAGATTTAGAGGTTTACAGGAATTTTTCTATTCACCTTAACAAAGCCAAAGTTCTGCCCTGGTGGTCTGGACCTGGATCTAGCATAACACTGCATTAGGTGGATGCCTCCTCTGGACATGTCAAAGATCCTAGTGGTCTCTCTCACTTTCTTCCTCCTTTGCACACCCAAACCTACCCTTGTTTTGATGGCATCCCCTTTTGAACAGCTTTGTATGAGTGCTTCCATCCACAGGTTCCTTTATTCAAGTTGATTTGCCACAGAACACTCACCCATTAGCAATCTCGTCTGTAGCCTGCTTTAAAATCTGCTTATGGTTATGGCCAGATAAAAGCCTGTGAGGTCAGTTTGGTAGAGCAGAGACAAAATACTTTAACATAAGGTTTTCTATTCTCTGCAGGCAGCTAATAAAAGTGCCCGCAGGTGTTGAGAATTATCCTTCTCTTGGAGATTTCTTTACAATCTGAACCTAATCTTGGCGAAAGCTTTGGCAAGGATATCTGGCACATTAATTAAATGACTTTCCCTCCCCCACAGGTCTTATGCTGTAACTTTGATTAACCACCTCTGTGCCCAGGAAACAAACTGCTGGATAGGCACTATCAGTTTTGCAGGTGTATGGATGTTAGAGGTAACATGGGATTCCTCCTTTATCTGGATAGATGCTCCTTACTCTTTCAACACTACACAGCTTTTCTCTTAGCTACTGCCAAGGGGATCCTGCAGGCATATGATATTTTAGTATGAAGACCTTTTCATTCAATGTGTATCTCTGGATGGCCTCTGCTGAGAAGTTTCAGATCCTTAGGGCAAAATGCCTAACTCCTACGAAGTTCCCCGTCTACTTAAATGGCTTTTCCTTGCTGCAGTATCACAGCTGTGACACATCAAAGCTAGTACCTGGTGTGGCAGGACATGCATTCCCAAATCAGCCTCAGTGACGAAAGGTGATTTGCAGTGACAGGTTTCATATCTTACGGTGTCATTTTCATGAATGGCTTGGTTAATTAAATTTAATGTGGAACAAGGGCTTGCTTACATTCTGCCAGGCTTAAGATGTTCTTACTCACACCTTACTTAAAGAACAATTCCTACTGTTGGAAAAGGGCTCCAGGATTTAGCCCTCTGTTAGCAGTCTTCCATAAACCCTTTGTTTCCCCAACATGTTAAAAACCAAGGCTTAATGGGTTCATGATGACATCAGTTATCAAGATTTGTGTGGTGTTGGCAGATGTTGAATTTTCAGTGGAAAACCATTAAACAGATTTGAGTCAGGGCAAGTTTCACAACATGCACGTATTATACCGGTGGTTACATGTGTTGACTTCAGCTTTATTTATTACAAAGGAAAACAGGCCTGTACTTATACAACAACAGCAATGAGAAATTAATCTTCCCAATAGGAAAATCAGTCTTGTCTTGTTAAAGGTTCTCAAAGTTACTTGTTGAGCATGCTGAGCTTGCAAAAACTATGTCTGCAACTTTCAGATTTAATAAATCTAAAATTAAATATTAAAAATAAATATAAGAAAAAAAGATTTTTGGTTACCTGGGTCTTTTTTCGGTATCAAGTGTAAAGAAGGCAGTATTTCAGAAACTGTTGAATGTCCATTTTTTGACAACCTTTCTTTCCAAAACATCTCAAGTTAAATAAATGTTTATTTTCCTCTCTGATTAGATTTGTTACTTTTGAATGCTCATTGCCTGTCAGCTCAGAACACACCAATTCTCTACTAGCACTAATATTCTTCAACATTAAAAATTTACTTTTTGTCATATGAGTACAAAGTTTGTCCAGTGTTATTGTCTAGATCAGTGATAGTGTCCAGGCCTACATGTGGTATGATATGTGCTTAAGAAACATATGCCAAACACTGAAACCAAATACACTGGGAGAAATGATTCTTCAAATAAAAGCAAGGTCCAATGTAGAAAAAAAAGTGAAATCCCACAACAAACCAAGGTGACAACAACAAAAAAAATTAAAGGAAAGCACTTTTGATTTTCTGTATGTAGTAATTTGAAAGGAAGTGGATTTAGTTGCTGCAATGTTTGGTTCATACATTAGGACTTCTGTTTGGAGATTTACTGGTGCAATGTACTGAAACAAAAATGTATTGTGTCTCCCTTTCCATTCAACTGTAAACGTGCTGGAGACCGTGTTTTCTTGGAAACTAAACTTGACACGGTTGTTACAAATTACTTCGAATTCTGCTTATGCATCAGGAGGCATCTAATCTTAGTCCTTTTGTTTCACCAGTAAAGTTGCTCTTGTAATGCACCTTTTTCACACCTGAAGTTTTTCTTGAGTTTCTGACTGTTGATACTGCTAAGGCATGAAGTTTTCTGAATGCTGAAATTCATACTGACAGTACCTAGAATGCTTCAAGGAGTACATCAGCTTTTTTTCAGTCTTATGGCACACTGCATAGAGAATCATTAGAACATCAAAGGGATATATTTCACTTCTGTGTGTTTAAAAATAAAAGAAGAACCTAACATTCTGTCTTATGAAGAATGACTTAATTTTCTATTTTTTTAGACACCTTGAGGAAACTTTGCTTTTCACTATGCTGACTTATAAAAATTGAAACTCTTTCCAATATGGTTTTTATTCAGAAAATCTTAGAAATAATTTCATATTGAAATATTACTTTGATATTGAGGGATTCAAAAAGATTTTTAATTTTTGTCAGCTTTTCAGTTTATTTTATTCTCATTTGTCTTATTTAACATTATAGCTGCACAAAATAAGATCAATGCATTTTGAACAAGTAATGGAATTTTCCTTCACTATTCTTTCCACTATTTTAGGTTTAGCTCCAGGTTGGAACCGAGTCAATTTTTTCTATCTTGAAGTCCTGTATAAAACAAAACTTTGACTTCAATGGAGGGCTATTTTTCATCAGGCAAAAAAACCAAAAAGAAGACCTTTATTGCGTCAACCTAAAACCATAGTTTCTTCATCAGCACAATTTTTCCAGTACATGAAACCAGTCACCTGATAAAAAGGTTATGGCAGATGATAAGCTTTGAATCAGGACCTCAGTTTTCACCAGCTAGAGAACAAATGATCATCCACAGATGTGAGCATGCAAAAGGAAAACATTCTTTCCCAAACTTTTCAAGTAAAAAACAAATAATGAAATGTTGGAGAATTATAATATCATGAGTTATGTGATCTCCTACTTATTACAAATGGGTAAATAGAAAGACTCTGATTATTTACACTGCTGACCTGCCCCAGGTTTATGGAATTTATTATAGTCAGTAATGTTTATAGCAAAATTTTTCTTAACAATAACATTTGTAATATTTTAATGTGTGTGTATGGAGGGAAATAGTACATGAAAGAATTTCAGCGCAAATAAACCTAGACCATTTTGCATTTGGAACTCCTCTGTATTATTTTAGGACCCCAGTTCTCAAAACAGTTATGGTTAACTTTATTCACACAATTCCAATGGGACAACTCATATGTAGAAAGCTAAATCTTCTCTTAAGTGTTTTCTTCCTGATGTGCATGTGGTGGGGTAGGTATGTCTAAATATATTCCTGAACACACTGAACTGTCTCTTCATTCTCTGGAGCATATAATTTTAATTAAATAAATATAAATAAATATATAGGGGTTTGTGTATGGATGAATGTATAGATATTTGCACATGTATTAATTAATTTATTCCATGGATATCAAGTAATTATCTCTTTTGTTGCAAGGGCAATTTGCTGCCATACTAAGCAGAAGGAATTCGTGTCCCAAACAAAACAAGCATAGCACCACTTTCAGCTGTGTGCTGAAATGTTAGATCAGTATTATAATGTGTTAAGCATGGCATCATTATTCTAAAACCAGACACAGAGATATAAAATGCACTGTGAGACTGCAAACTGAGCACAGTTTGATTGCAGGACACCCGGGTAGAGGGGTTTTGTATTAGAATGTACATCGCATTTATAATGCCTTCTTCTCTAAAATGTAATTAGGTTTTTTTATGAACTGGCAAAATATAGTAAATAAAGGACTCATGGGATTTCCATATAGCCACATTTATTCCCACACGTCTTTCCAAATCTTAAATGGTTGTCTTCCTTAGAAATGGATTAGGACAAATTGCATTAGGACACGATCGTGAATCTGATTAAGGTGGAACCATGATCAGGTTTTTCTTTTGGGCAACCATGTTTTCTTATAACAACCAGAAGACAAAAAAGCCTTTGGCAAGATGTTTCAAAAGGCTTTTCTCATATGCACATAAAAGCAGTTTTATGCTAATTCAAAAATTGGTCCACACCTATAATTTCTTTATATAGCCAAGACAAAGCTTTGGGCAAAATTTTTCAGTAGTATATATTTCAGATACAGACTTGTGGTTTCAGTGAAAGCTCCTAAAAAAGAATTTCCATGCATAATTTCCTTAAGGAGAACACTCTGAAGGCAAGCTGCAAGAGAGGCAGAAGATCAGGCATTGATTCCAAATCGGTTCAGGGAGAGGATTGCTGAGAACAAAACCATCCCCAGTGGAAAACGGATGTAATATATAGAATAAACACCTTTTCAAATGAACACACTCTCAGAAAGGCCCAGCCGCTTCTCTACCTGTGTTAGCAAGTGACCCAAACCAAGAACATTATGTGACATTATTTGACAAAGAGGGAAACTAGCATGGTCTGTTGATGCACAGAAATGAAAATGTTTGGAAAATTCCTATCTCAACAAAAAAAAAGGCTGTTCCTTTCTTCTCCACTCCCCCCTGTTTATCTTTTTTTTAAACAGTACTTTCAACTCCATATAGCTAAAGGGAACTTAATTGCAGTGTTGTTCCCTGTGTCATAGTCAAATCTGCCGGTGACTGCAAGGTCTGGGAAGGACATCTTCATTGACCTCGTTGGGGCTCCATGACAAATGAGTGTTTCGGTCTCTCAAAATAACATGTAGGATTCAGCTGAGAAGAAATACTCCACTATAAGTCTATAGAAGTCTGTATAAAAAAAGAAGTTCCCTGTCTCCAAGGACTAGTGTTTGGCATATGAAAATAAAGAGAATAGGTGGGTCTAATGAATAAATTCTGGAAGCTAAAGGAGCTCCATAATCTTTGTGCTTAGTATTGTAAGTATCAGTGGTGTTACACTGCTCAAGTAACTCTATTCATCTGCTTTATGGTTAGTATTACTGGTTTTTACTTGTTTGGGGTTTTTTTCCAGTTTAGATGAAGATTCAGTGATTTTTATTTTAAATTGTTCATGTTTGACTTGATATTAGCATTGTTTTGGCAAAAGTAAGAATCTGAATTCTTCATGTGTTTCACGCAGGCAGAGACCAGAAAAAAAGAGAACAGATCCACACTGTGGTCCAAATTGCAGAGTGTACCCATCTGAACTAGATTTTTCCTAAGGCTGGAAAACATCTAGCTATCTCTTGTATGTTGTTCTTGGCAACTTGCTCTAGTTTCGTCCAGAAGCTGAGGGCCTGCTGTGGATGTGGGTGGAAGCTGGAGCTAGTGACCCAGTGAGCAAATCCTCACTATTTTTCCAGGCTGACTCCCTCAGGTACTCCCCCAGACTTTGCATGTTTATGTAAACTGAGTGTCAGAAAGCATTTTGAATCAGTAACATTAGTTCATAATCTGGTGTAATAATGACCAGACAAATGAAAAAACCATTTTTTGTCTTTTACTTCCCCTGGCATTTCCAGATGGATTTGCTCACAGCTGGGGCTTTCAACACAGCTGGAGGGAGATCCTGTTCAGAGGGAACAAAACCAGCAGTGGTGGGGCACACTTCTGAATTTCTTGGCCAAGCTGGGACTGAGTTCTGAAGTAAAAATTTGCATGTTCTCCCTTGGGCTCTTCAAAGCAGAGGTTCAGCTACATTTCACAATAATAATTTTCAGCTGAAACAGGAAAGGTGCAAAACCCCTATCCTGATGTTCCCCAAACCTTCTGTTTGACAACACCCTGTACAAGAGAACATGCTTATGTTCACAGAGTCATGACTCGTACAGTTCAGACCTTTCCAAAATTGTTAGAAAACACAAGGTCAAAAATAATTATGGTGAATTGGGAAATAATTGTGTTAAACAGAAATTGTGTTAATCAAAAATAAAACAAGATAAAATGGGAGAAAGAAAAGGTCAGTCAAAACTGTCACACCAAGTTTTCTTATCTGTTGGAGTTTGTCTCAGGTTTGTTCCTCTAGTTTATATAAATACATGAAAACAGAGTGAGCGAGACGCAGATACACACACTTATGTGCATATAAAGAAAAAAATGTTGAGATCAAAAATCCAAAATCAAAAAATAAATTATTACAGGATGTAAGAGACAGAACCCCTTTGGTAAATTATTTAGATGGATAATCTGTCCATAACAACAGGTTATTACTTTCAGAATATGTAGTCCTCTTTTTCTCAGTAATAATTAGCCTCTTAATTGCAAATTTTACTTTGCAGAATTTCTACTTTGTAGAACTTATACATTTCTCTGAAATGTAGAGCTGGATAAATTTCCATGAAAACAATTTCTTTACATGTATTTAAAAGTATGTCCAGACATTTTCAGGATCTTCCCAGCTCTAAAGCTGACTGAGCTATGTACTAAAATGGGGAAAAATTTTACATTGTCTTTCTTCCATTTATTTTTCTGGACTATTTCAGCTTTTGTTTTAAATTAAAAGACCATTCCAATAGAGCTGATCTTTTGTTTTTTCTAAAATGGAATTTTATGCCTAAAATGGTAAATGAAAAAATTTCAATTACATGTCATATAAACAATGTTCATATTTGATTTTCCCACAGATTCTCTGCTTGGAAAGTTCCTTTGAAAATTAAATAGTTCATACAATCTATCAGAACAGTTATCTCAATCATGCAGTTTTTTTATTTTCTCTGATTGGGTAAGGTTTTATAAACTGCTTTCACTTCTGCCTGAAGAAAGGTTTATTTGTTTCATAAAGTTATTTTCATTTCATGAATGAATTAATCTCAGCTGCAGACATAAAAATTCATTCTCTTGACACTTGTGTTCACACTAATACTTGTGAGAAGTCACAAAGATGAAGCAAAACTCAATGTTTCTTGAAAGTGTCATGTTTATTTTTGCTGTTAATTCACTGGTACCTTGCATCTTGGCCATCACGGCAAATCTGTTCTTTAATTTCTCTACAAAAAGAGGTAAATTAGTCACCAGAAGGCCCTGCAATTCAAAGTATGTATGGAAAGTGATTGGAAAACCTGGGCTCCTGGTTGTAATTATTCATATGATTTACCTGCAGTCATGTCACTTTTATGGCACTAAAAGATATGTTATATCTATTTATTCAGCTAATTGTTCCAATCAATTTCTGTGACAAATGTACTTAAATCCAGTAGGGTTGGGTGCTACACTCTTAGCTAGCTTAAAGCTTTATGGAGTTATGTCAGATGGAAAATCTGGCCAAGGAAAAGGTGGAAATGGAATAGACCAGAATAATCCCTGGGACCTTTTTTCTCTTTATATTATTCCGGTTATGTTTCAAATAATTTCTAATGAAGAGATGTGCTGGAAAGACTATCAGAGTAATAGAATAATGGTAGCTGGAATGAATTTGAGGAGGTCATCCAGTCCAACTCCTATGCAGAGCTCCAATATCTGGCCCATGCAAGTGTTCTTCAGCAAGACTCTCTCCAGTTTGGCCCTGTCCTTCTTGTACTGAAGGGCCAAAAAGTAGAGGCAGTAAGAGACCTGCTTTTTTAAAGCTGTTATTTGCCATCTCTGACAGCTACTGTAACATAAAGCTATTTTGGCTAGGTTTGTTCCACACTGCTGACTTCAGACCATCTAAGCATTTTGCAGTCGGAAAAATTTCCAAAGCCTTCTCCAATTTCTAGCTACACATCAATTACCTATAATGTTGGAGAGCTCTTCCTCTGTAGATAAATATTTATATAAACAAATATAGTTGCCATATGCCCTCTAGATATGTCATACATGCACAATCCTGCCTCTTTGAGTCAAAGAGATCACAGGTGTCACTGAGAGAAAACAAAACTCTCTAAAAGGAGGCTGTGAAAAACATCTTGGAGCAAGGCAATTAGGGTAGCAGTATCTCTTCTGCTCAGAACGAGTGATTGGTATGGCCTGTCTGACCTGATACACAAGCAAATGCATAAGTTCATTAACGCATCACTCACCATTCCCTCCTGCTACCACATCCTTAGCCTCACTGCTAAGGAATTCTTACACTCTCAGCATCTAAAGATCTCAATTGGTTCTGTGGCAATGTCTAGCATGCGTGTCTGCACAACAGCAGATCTAGCACTTCCACTGAAATTAGGAAGAGATCAAATAAAAATATCTTGGAAAGAAAATGAAGGTCATGACAGAAGACCCACAGATATTTGATCTACAGACTTTGAAAGTGACTGGGAAGAAGTCATTCTGCTAAATGACTGAGTGAAGACACATCACAAGTATGTGCATACATGCATATGCATTTATGTGCATGCACAAAGAAAGTTGATTTTTTTCTTCCCTATTTCAGCAGTTTGTCTCAAAAACCACAGAATTTAGATTATCAAGCACACTTTATTTAATCATCTTGCAATTACAAAGTCATATATATACATATATTGAAATGTAAAAGTCATCAATGTGGGTCAGGCTGATAATATGAATAAGAATTTAACTGAAGGGGCTCACATGATGTCTTACAGCTATATATGGTTAGAAACAGGCGTTTTCTGACAAAACTGTTACGAAATAATTATGGCATTAAAAAGCTGGAATAAGGTTATTTAAAAAAATGGTGTAAGGTAATGTGAGCCAGAACTCTCAAAGTCCCTTAATAGGTGTTCTTAACTCAGTGTTAATATTTTATTTAACATAATGTGCTGTGCACTCTTTAAATTGTTAGCCTGGAACAGATGATTTATGTTGCTCTTGCATCCAAACAAGAATTAATGCCCTGATCCTATTTGACTGAAATTGTTAAGCACTTTTGTTCTCAGGCTTGTATCAGAATGATAACAAAAACATAAAATCAGCAAGCTTTTTAATGAATGTGGGGTTAATTTGAAGTGCCCTGATTTACAGATATTAGAGTAATGCTCTCTTTCAAGTATTTACTGAGGTGTTAAAAAGTTTGTGTTCACATCCATCTCAAACAGTTAGTGTACTGCAGTTTCTTTGTTTCCAAAATATTAGAAGATTGCAGTTAAGAAAGCTGTTGGAATCAAGTACCTTTTTTTTTTTTTTAACAAACAGTGACATCTTTGATCAAATTTTGAGGGAATCTCAAGTGAATGCCAGAGGTAGTTCTTTTGATCCTCTTCAGATCTTGGTTTTGTAGGTTTCTGTTGTTTTCCAGGTGTAGTTTCTTCCCCCCTCCAATATGTTAAGTTTAATTTTATTTATTTCGTGTCTGCATCATGGTTTACTTATCTGTTTTAATAACTTTTATTGGCTAATCTTGGTACAACTGGATTTTTCCAGTGTAAAAGGCAGTCAGTGCAAGCACGGTGACTGATGCAGTTCCTTGCCAGTATTTCACTACAGGTGTGCAATATTACAGTCAGCTGCACAGAGGACTTTCACTCCAGATCTTTTTGGTTTAACTACTGAAACCAATGTGTACACTTTCCTTTCTTTGCTGATTATTGTCCCCATGGATTTTTGCTGGTAAGAGTGGCAGACAGTCCCCTGTCCTGCTGCTGGTGGTTGGAGTTGTTCAAAGGAACTAAAGAATAGGTTCACCAGAAGTTTGGTACCATTTGTAACTTTTATGAGAAAACCTCATGTCCAGAATGTTCAGAAAAGCTGAGCTGTTTTTATGATCTGGCATGTAAAGCAAGGGATATTTTCACCTTGACATAGTTTTAACTTAATAGAACCTCTAATAAGAACTATGTAGAGCACTTAAGTGATAACATGCTTACATATATTCCTGAAAAAAGAAGGAAAGGAATAGAAGGGAAGAAATGTTAGCTAGTGAATGCTTGATGTGCACACAAATGAAAGGAAGAAAGTGGAAATAAAAGTTCAAGCCATGGCAATGAGAAATGACATTTCCTATGGGTACAGAAAAATGAAGTTTGGTGAGAAACCTAAGTGCCATCACTGGAACTGTCCTGAGATAAGAATAAGAGAATTTCTAAAGCTAGTGGGATGAACACCAGCAGACAGTTTGATGTTTTTCCAAGCCCTGGCAGAGCACTTCAGCTTCCTGTGCTCTGCCAGACTTGCCTGAATATTCACCAAAATGTGATTTCTGATGATTGTGAAGGTTGATAGCCCACCTCAGCTTGAACATGAGCAGGAGAGTGATTGGTGGCAATAAAGAGGACATACACACTATACTTAAATATCCTACAATAACTAATTAAGCAGATTAGCAGAACTTTGATCTGTGTGTATTTATAGTCTGATATAGTCCTTCCTTTCTGATTTATTATTTCAGTCCTAAAATACGTACTATTTATTTAGCACTGCAGGAGAGTGAGATTGCAGTTGCCAATTTAACTTTAATATCTGGATTTGAAAGGATGTTTCTTATAAATCAATGCAAGTTGCTAGCAAATGCACAAAGCCCTTCATATATAAAGCATATGCATAAAACATATCCCTTCTCTTCCTCCAAGTATGAAGGTCTTCAGCTTGTTCGGTGGTTGTCTCCTTTCTTCTGCCTCAACAATTCAAAAATAGCTAGAGCCCTGATTTTAGAGATGAGAAATAAGGGAGAGATGAACACCCACTTTTCAGTTTTGTGTCCTTCAGTCATTAAATGCTTCATATCGTGTGATGGGAAGAAATTAGTTGGAAAAAGATCTGATCTTTTAGAACTACTATGCCTCTCACTGACTTTATCTGGATGACTTAGCTGTCTCAAACTGGGCTTTGAAAACTCTGGCAGTCCATAAACCCAAAGTTTTGTGGGAGAGGTCCTGGAACAGCTAACAAATCATGCTGTATGTATGTTACATCAAACAGCTCTGAAGCCCTGAAAGGATCAAGATCCAGAGACTCCACAAAGTCCCTTGAGACTTTTACTTTTGCTATTGGTTGTACATGCAAAACAGTCATATACTCTGGAGATGAGAAGTAGAATGAAAGCCTGAGGAAACAGCATCCATTTCTGAAAATGTTACAATAAGTGACTTTGCCAAGGTCCTGTGGGAAATGAGAGTCAGACTATATAAATCTAAAGTTTTTAGTCATGGCCCTCCGAAAGCAGCAGCCTTTCTTTTTTTCTTTTTTCTCTTTCAACTGGAGCTGCCATAACCCACATTTATATTCTAGATGTTGTCCAAAAGAAAGGAGAAATTAATTTTCAAATTTTCTTTCTGTTGCATTGTCTGTTTATTACGCACAGTGTTGTTGCACATAACGCCAGGATGTAAAATGATTCAGGGACTAATGTCTTCAGTCATAATGTGGGAAAACAGAGAAGCAGTTGGATAGTAATTTCTCACACTGTTCTGCCATGTCAGTTCTTTCTGCTGTGATTTAAGAAAGTGCAGGCAGTGGAAAAGGTTCCCTTTGAAAGTGTTTTAAATGTCAAATATAAGATTCATTTCTATACTGCTTTAATCCAAATGCCAGAGCTCTGAGCTAATCCATCAATCTGACCAGGACTTCATGTGTTTTACCTATCCAAACAGCTATCTCTTGAACTGGAAGTCCTGTTAACACCAATGCATAATATCAGCGTATTTTTAAAGTAAAGACAACCTTAATTTCTTTGTGAATGTGTGCTGTTGGCATCCTCAGGCTTGTTTGGTAGGGCTGTTTGTGACAGGGCCTTGGATATGTGGTAGCTGCATTGTGCCTGGTCGTTATACACTGGAACAATAGGCTGGGGAGCCAAGAATATGCAAGGGAAGAAACCACAGAATTATTCAGGCAGTGGAAGAAAATCAATAGTGTTAAGGATATTTCAAATAGAGATGCTAAGTCTGGATCTGATCTCTGCTGTCATCAGATAAGGCCTCTGCCACAGGGACCCTGGAGCTGGCTCTGGTGCATTGTCATCTGCTGATGCTCTGCTTGAAAAGAGCAAGTCTCTCAGAAAATCGGTCAGTTCTGCCTGTGAGAGTGGATCAGCTGTTATTGAACAGTCTCTCTTCAGTCATTGCAAAGGAATACATACCCTCCTGAAAAATATATGCCCTCCTTCAGCTCAAAGTACAACTATTCCCAGCTTTTAGCCAGGAGGTTCTAGTTTCCCTTTTGATACTAGATCTTTTCCTCCAGGAGAAATTTAGTCTTCTCCCATTTTTTGCCTTATTTTTCAGTCCTTTATTTGTGTGATTCTTCTAATTTTTTCCAATTATTTGACCCATTTTTTTTTTATGTATGGACATCAAAGTATATTCCAGTGGCACTTTTCTCATTACCAGACGCAGAGTTAGTATCATCTATTTACTTCTCCACAATGCCATTCTGTCTGGGCCATCAAATTAGGAGAGTTAGCCACTGCAGTACGCTGATTTTCCCCCCTCCAGGGTGTCCAGCATCTTTTTTTCGGGGCTACTGTTTTCTCATATCATGTAAGGTCTACCTTCTTTGATAGAAATTTCCTTAAAGATATTTCTGTGATTTTTTTTTACTGACTTGGAATATATATATATATTTTTTTGTTTGTTTGTTTGTTTGTTTTGTTTTTTGTTGACAGGAGAGATAGTTGCGTACTTTTTAGATTTCAATAGAGTGGAAATTTCCAGAAGAGGACAATACCATTCCAACCTGTGAGGAGTTCTGGAGTGAAGAACTCAACAACATGGAGGGGCTCAACCACAGAAATTGCTGTCTGACACTTAATTCTACCAAAGCTTAATGGCTGTCCTACAGAGAGTTCATGTTTTCTAATGTAAGATAGAAAGATCTCAAATCCCTGGAAAAGCTGTCCAGACAAACAGGGATTACTTACCTGAATTTTTTTTTTTAAACCTTAAATCCCCATGACTTTATGATTTACCTACATCATAATGAGCAGCTTATGGTTACTCCGCCACTCTCCTTCCAGGAAGGGCTGCTCACTGGTTTTGTGTTGCAGGAAGGTAATTATGTTCTGTGGGAACCAAATTTTGAGTCATCAGCGTGGCGATGGTAAGGAAACACCACATCTCCCTGCACCAATATGCCTCAGTGCCTTTACTGTGTCTTCTGTTTCTTAGCACTCATCTTCAGGCATGAATATCCAGGCACGACTTTTTCCAGAAATGCTGCCAGGTAAAAGGTATTCCCTTAAGGCTACGTTTGTTAGAGCAGGCTGTGTAAAGTGAGCACTGATATTGGTTTCAGGGGTGACCTCGACAGTGCTCACTTTCTCTCATTTACTTCTCAGATATGTTCTGTCTTCCAAACATCTTGTTCATCAACCCCACAGTTCTTGCAGTTGGTGTGGGGATTACTTCCACACAGGCCCATTTGTTTCAGGCAAGCCAAGCTGTTAACGTACTGGTTAATGAAAACTAAGGTGAGTCACTCAGATTGAAATTGCATTGACCACTTATGGGTCATGCCTTAGTTAAATTAAAACTTTTTAAAACCCAAACTAGTGAAGTTAAAGTAGGTAGAGTCTTAAATGGGGTCTACAGGTATCCAAATACCAAGATCAGGCTCTCTTTTTGAAGAAGGGACCAAACAAACTCTCTAGTCAGGAGCAGATGTGCTTTGTATGAACCTGTGGAGGTAAAATGAAAGAACTTTTGTTTTTCTTGAACAGGACCATGCATGTAAAGCTACTCTTGGACAACTAATAATATAGGTATTTGTTATTTTTCTCCAGCGAAATCAAATAAAAAATTAATTAAAGGTTCCCCTCATCTTCAAGCTTTTTTTAATAAGCAAACCAAATGTTTCCGCAAAAGCTCTGTGTAGGCATGGTTAGAAGAGGGAGGGAGGGATCAGATTATTGCACAAGCTGTTTGAAGTTTTCTTTTGACCACAATTAAAGTCAAAGAGCCAATCTGAGTTTTATGTAGCAATTTTTCTTCATGGAAGATGTGTCATCCTTAAAAATTAGGATGTGATTCTGTAAAATAATCTGGAACACTTCAGGTGACTTGGGAAGGTCAAATATCCATCCTGAGCACCTAGATTCGTATTATAATGTCTCTAGTACAAAATCCAAGATTAGACATTTGTTAAAGTTCTTATTTTTTGCCAGTTTACATTTAGCACTTGGTTTTGGAAGGGAGTGTAATACAGAGACTGATTTTTATGCGGGTTTTGGAGTAGGAATAGATCCGGGAGTTGTTTTCTTTTCATTGTCCTTGTTATTTTTTAATCAATGTCAAAAAAGAGAATAGAGAGTTTTTAGAGTTCTGCATTCATTTTCTCTTGCTGCTAAGAATGACGTGTTATAGAAATGCTCCCCCAAGGTTTGAAACAAAATCACCGATAATCCAAAGATTGTCACTGTCGAGCAAGTACAATAGTACATTTATGTTTCATTAAGATTTGTCTACTATCCTGGCTGTCTAGTTTGAAAAGTTTTTTCTTTTTTTTTTTTCTTTTTTAAAACTTTTTTAAACAGGGAGTTCTGTAAAACTAAATAATAAGTGTAATTCTTGTGNATGGGAGGGATCAACAGGGAAACAGCCAGTGAGGATGGAACAGGGGAGGGATTACGGACAACCAATGGGGAACTGAGGGCAGGGCTGCAGGGAGGCTGCGGGAACTCGCAATCCCGGATGCTACACTTGTGGTCAACAGCAATTAAGACTTGAAGCATGTGAAATCTGGCAGGATGCCGAAGTTTGGGGTTGGTTTTTGGGGGTTTTTTTGGTTGGTGCAGGTTTTTTCATGTTCTTGTTTTGTCTTAATGTGTAGTTTAAATGCAATATGATGTTTGGAGAGCCAGCTCTTCCTCTGGGAAATCCATTCGAATAGTAAGCACAGCCATGTCTGAAATGGGACTTTTGGAAAAAAAAAAAGAAGATCCTTTTCATGACTTTGGAAAGGAAACAAAGCAATCGGAAATACTTGTTTGTTTTTTTTTTTTAACATAGAAATTCTCTCAATCAAAAGCTAAACAAAATATAATGGGCAGTTTAAAGGGCCCCAGGCCCTACCTTGTTGATTTTACTCACATAAATAGCTCCATTGAGTAGGTCAAATATACTGTGTCTAAATGGGCTCCTTTAGGGGAAGTGGTCCTGTTAGAAAGCAGTGTAATCTTTGGCAATGGCAAAAGGAGACCAAATTTCCTTTTTAACAGACAGGCTAATCAGTAGCAATTAAGAGGCAAAGTAGCAGACTAATAAAGTATACTTGTCACCAGTTGTCATCTTAGTGATCAATTCACACCTCCACGACAATAACATCGACCCTTCAATGCTCTAATGACCCTGAATCCCCAAAGTGACAGAAGGATTAGGGCAAAGATAATGTGCTGGAAAGGTGCTAATGAAGTGGTGGGATTACAAGATGAGTTTCATCCTTGATAGACAGCAAAAGGGAGTGTTCTGTCCCACTCCAGCTATGAGATTCACATGGATAAACTCTCATTGACTTCCACTTCCAGTCAGGATCAGGATCTTAATTTAATTAATTATGGTTTTTAATTTCTTAGTTAAATCTGAAACATGCATCTTGGTGTTTTCGGAAAGTAGCAGATATTTCTTAGGTAATTAAGTTTACTCTCTTGTGTTGTTTTTTAACTTATCTCTTCAAGTTGTATGTTGCAGATATTTGTGTTTGTATAATTTTGATTTTGAGCAATTAGTTTTAGAGAGATTTAATTTTTTGTGTCTGTAGAGTGTACACAGCTGCTTTTCCATGCACTGATTGTTTTAAAAAATGAGAAACAGAGTAGGTAATTAGAGTGTAATGTCATGTGTTCAGTAAAAAAATGGTGTCACCTTCTTGCTCAGCATTACAAGTGGATAGATAGATAGATAGATACTGTATGGCGGTAGCATTTTGAGGTGCTAATACAGAAATAGTGTTCTAGTAGATGTTGTTGAAAATACATATTTTAAAATGTCCTCTATGTTTAACATATGATCAAAATAATCCTGTTCATTAAATGCGACCTATCTCTTGTTAAATTATACTTGAACTACATCTGTAACCCATTTCAAAAGAATATGTTGATATTAAGGATGGGGAAAAGGGTACAACAGGCCAATTCTGGTATTCTAAACTCCGGTCCTCATTAGATATTACTCTGCTGCTTCGTTGTAGCTAATTAACTTGTATATTGAAAACCCTTTCAAATGATTTGATACAGGGAGATGTGGGAATACATCGTGCTGGGATTAGCACATTTATATTGCTGTAGATGTGTCCCTGCTGTTTCGGTGCAGGGGGAGGTAAGCATTTGCAAGTTCAGCTGTATTAGGATCATTTTCAGGTGGTATAAATTCTACCGCTAGTGATTTGAACAAAATCTGCTTGACTTCAGTGGGAGATGTATGGATAGACAGTTTGCTGCTGCACATTTTAGTGCCAGATTTTGTCTTGAAAGATTAGTCTTGAGAAGCTTTATTTGCTTTAGTTATTTTGTGATGTCTCTCTCTCTCTCTCTGTGTGTGTGTGAAATGAAGAGGTTTTGAAATTCTGACATTAAAAAGTTGTATTTTGAAACAAGGTATTGTAACTTCTTTGGTAATCAAAATAAAATTTTAAATATGTCTGTGTCATGCCCTCTGTTTCCCACAAGATTTTGAATTTCCTGGTTTCTAACTTCACAGTTAAGCACTCAAAAAACTAACTGACCATGCTGTACAAATTTTTCCTATTGTGTACTTTACACCATACAGTACTATTTATAAGTCTGCAAAATATTTCACGTGTGCTAATTAATTAGCTCTTCATAGAAAGCATAGCTTTCTGTGGAAAATTGGCTCAAAGCTGGTTTCTTCCCCAATTTTAGGAGTAGAAAATGAAAATTTATTGTAATACAGAGCACAAGTGTGGACTTCCCTATGCTGAATGCAACATGGCTCAGGCATTTATGAGAAAAGTCATGACTGACGTGTTTCAGCACCAGTAGTACATCTGTAAAGTATCATGAACTTGAACCAGGAAAGAATGAGATCTTCTAGCATGTCATACGACATTTCTTTTTAATTGCCTAAATTACATTATAATGCATTTAGGGTTATTCATAAAAACAAAACAGTCATTTCTGTTCCAGACTTTAGCCTAAGCTTGCATTATTAATTTTGAGGCAGTTGCTATCATGTGTCATTTCTTTATACCTTAGGAGAGAAATGGAGCCACAAGACCTGTTTTGTACAAGCTGCAAAAGAGTTTCTGGAGAGAACTGACTTTTTGCCATTACCAGCCAGGGACAGAAGAGAGCCGATGGTCCAGCCTAGGAGATGAAGGCAATATCTGCTTGCCAATTCCTATCCACATGTCAACACACCCTTATGAAAGGTAAATCCTGAGCTGCAGGAGTTTACTGCGAGCTTTTTTGTTCAAAGATGAGATGAGATCCTATAATTTGTAAGGCTGTTAAGTTCACTATGTGCTGAATGTGAGATAGGCAGCATATAAAGGTGAATATCTTTATTGCAGAAATGTGGTCTGAATTTAATATTCTATATCCATACAAGTGAACCCTGTAATCTTCTGTTACAAGCCAGATTTGATCTTTCTTTACTGTTGCACTACATTGGGGTAGAGATACTTTTAATTTCACTTTGATATAGCATGGTGAGCCATTTTTCAAACAATATGTTCAGTCAGTCTTTTATTTATTATTTCCTTTTATGCTTAACAGATTGCCCATTCAAAATGGAAGAGTATGGGTACTGTTGCCTCGTTGGTCACCTTGCTGTGAAGTTGCAATGTAGCAAATGTCTAATGTATGCATACATGTGGGCACTGTTTTAACCCACATTTCACACCGTCGTAATCGATTCGTTGGTTTTGAAGAACAAAACAAAAACAACCACCCTTGTCCAGCTGCAGCAGGCAAGAGTTAGGACATATGCTGGTGTGAAAGAGGGAGTAGGGCCGGAGACCCATGCCGAAAACATCAGAACAAAGGGAGCGCAATCGCCTTGGCAAGGCGTGGGATGACTTAAATACCCTATTGTATGAAATATGAATAGGTTGGCATTGTGAATTGCGGTGTGGGGGGCTCCTCCGCGTCGCCGATTAGCCACACGATTACCCAGATTACACGGGGAAACGGCTAAGGTAAATAAGGCCAGCCTTCTGCCACCTCCTCCCTGGGCTGAGGAGCAGGCTGGCCCAGCCCTTCCCTGCTACTGGGAGCTGGATGGGAAGAGAAGGGGAATGAAGTCATAAGCCCTGTGGATAACAAAAATAAGGATTTCAAGGGCAACAGTGTAAAAATGTCTTTCTGGTCAAGTGATGTATGGGCAGTGTTCCCTGGTTCCACACAGTGTGCAAGCAAACTGCTTAGTCAAAAAGGGACATTGTATCCTCTCCATTTTCTCTCTTTCCTCCCAGGTTAAGGGACAGCCATTGGGTGACGATCACAAAGAGTGTGGTAGGTGCTATCTGTGTCTTGGGATCTTCTCTCCCCTCCATAATCTTGTGCAATCTTGTAAGATTGGTTTGTCCCTCCTTCCTCACCATGCAGCTCTCACAGCCAGGGGGTAACAATATCAAAACCATGTTTATCCAACCTAGGGCAGCTCAAGGAGAGATTATTTCCCTCTACTGGAGTTTTAAGGTACATATAATCAGCTGTGATCCAAAATAAATTCATGTCTATATTATATCAGTCTCAACTGAGATTCAGTGTGTACATGTTCACAGTATGAACTATATAATGTGAAATATGTGAGTATATGTTATGGCTTTCAGGGTGTCCAGCAGTCCCACTTGTTACTGAATCACAGAATCACAGAATATGCTGAGTTGGAAGGGATCCACAAGGATCATCAAATCCAGCTCCTGGCCCTGCATAGCACCATCCCAAGACCCATGCCATGTGCCCAAGAGCATTGTCCAAAATCTTCTTGACCTCTGTCAGGTTTGGTGCCGTGATCACTTCCCTGGGGAGCCTGTTCAGTGCCCAACCACCTTCTGGGGGAAAAACCTTTTCCTAACATCCAACCTAAGCCTTCCTCTAACACAATTCCCTTGGGGCGTCACTGGTCACCAGAGAAAAGACATCCATGTCTGCCCCTCCTCTTCCCCTGACAAGGAGGTTGTAGACTGCAATGAGGTCTCCCCTCAGCCTCCTCTTCTCCAGGCTGAACAGACCAAAGGACCTCAGCCACTCGTCATATGGCTTCCTCTCAAGGCCCTTAACCATCTTTGTAGCTCTCCTTTGGATGCCCTCTAGTAGTTTAATGTCTTTTTTTATATTGCGGTGCCCAAAACTGCCCCCAGCACTCGAGGTGAGGCCGCCCCAGTGCAGAGCAGAGCAGGACAATCCCCTCCCTTACCCGGCTGGCGATGCTGTCCCTGATGCCACTCAGGACAGGGTTGGCCCCCCTGGCTGCCAGGGCACTGCTGACTCATGTTCAGCTTGCCGTTGACCAGGACTCCCAGGTCCCTTTCCATGGGGCTCCTTTCCAACCTCTCATTCCCCAGCCTGTCTGTACACCCAGGATTGTCCTGTCCCAGGTGCAGCATCCAGTACTCTCTCTTGTTGAACTTCATACATTTGGTGAATGCCCGTCTCTACTTTGTCAAAGTCTCTCAGCAGGGCCTCTCTGCCTTCAAGGGAGTCAACAGCTCCTCTCAGTTTTCTTCTCAGTCTGTAAACTTGCTCAGTGTCCCTTCCAGTCCTGCATCCAAGTCATTTATGAAGACGTTGAAGAGCACAGGGCCAAGGATGGAGCCTAATGGGAACCCCAGTAGTGACAGATCAGCCGTCTGACGTCACCCCATTCACCATAATGCATTGTGCCTGGCCTGTGAGCCAATTGCTATACATGTAGACTTAAGTGGTCTCAAAAGTGAAGATATTTTTGTTTCAAAGAAGCTGTATCTTATTCTAGCTTTTCAGTTGGAAAGGCTTCTAATGTTTGTATGTTTTGTAGCATCTTTTACAACAATAATCTCCATCTCTTTTCCAGAATCATAGAATTGCTGAAGTTGGAAAAGACTATCAAGTCCAACATTAACCCAGCACCACCGTGTTCACTACTAAACCATATCTCCAAGTGCCACATGGACATATCTTTTGAACACTTCCAAGGATGGTGATACCACCACTTCCCTAGGCAGCTTGTTTCATGCTTGGCCACCCGTTCAGTGAAAAACATGTCCATAATATCCAATTTAAGCCTACCTTGGTGAAGCTTAAAGCCATTTCCTCTCATCCTGTCACTTTTTACCTGAGAGAAGAGACCAGGACCCGCCTTGCTACAACCTCCTTTTGGGTAGTTGTAGAGAGCAATAAAGTCCCCTCTATCCTCCAGAGAGTTTAAGTGCAAGTGCTGTGGGATCTCCATCTCGTTGCAAATGTACTGCCGGTGCATGAATGAAGACGCAACATCCTTGCAGGGAGGAGCCTTTGCACCAGGAGCTCTTTGACGCAAATGATGTTCCCATCTGCAAGGCATGCAAAAAACAGCTGAGCTCCCAAAGGAGACCACAGCTCCCTGGGTGTTTTTAGGGAAATTTTTGTGTCTCTAAGTTACAGTTGCTCAGAAAGTATTTAAGTGGGTTAAATTGAGACCTGGTTTTTCCCTAGAATGGAAAAGAATCAGTTTGAGGCAATAACTGGAAACATTGTTTAAAATGAGGGGAAAGGGGCGGTTTGACTTTTGTGATTTTCTTTCTTTTTAGTTTCAGGTGACCTACTAACAAAATTCAGCACTAGTTTATGAATAGTTTGTTTTGTCCCAAATTTGCATTCTTCCCTGAATAAAACATTCAGCTGGAAATTTTTGCCCAAGACTAACTTGGACTACTATGTTGAGATTATCAGTTAATGACAAAAGAGATTAAGAAACCAGCTATTGAATGAGAATGGTAACTCTTTAGTATTTAATGGATTTTTATTCATAAATATTCAATTTGTGCTCTAGTTATGAAAATATTCACAAATTTTAATAGATCACAGAGAAAAAGGTGCAACTTTCACTTTTGCTTTGATACACAGTTGGAAGTATAAAACAAATTCCATATCCTGTCTCACTGCTACAGAGATCAAACAATTGAAGTAGGAAGAAAAACCACAAACCCAAAGTAAAAAACCACTCAGCAGAAATAAAAAAAAAAAATTAAGTGAAGACCCATTGCTTTTAGCAGTGCATATTTTAAGTCTTTATATTTCTAAATGTTGGAGAAATCCCCCAAAATATAATCTCACAAAATTTATTCCCTGATCATCAAATAGAGTGCTTGTTGTACTTTGCCAAAAGTTCTGGGGACTATGAGCTCCTTGCCCTTTCTGTGCTGCAAGCACTGATACCAGCATCCTAACCAATTTAGCTAATTGCATCATTTTATATAATCTAAATATCTCATAGTTTTCTCTTCATGCCATAATCTGCTGTGCCTTGTGACTTTGTCTAGTTGTATGGTATTTGTGTTTCACTCAGGGTTGGGCTTGTACCTGTGTATGTGCTTTGTACTTAAGGCACAACCTCTGGGAGAAGTTATGTGTTTCTAATGCCATATTTCCTTAAATTTTGAATTTGAAAAGACATCTTGAATGTACTGAATTTTATTGATGGTTTCTGGTGAAGTCAAATGAAAAGTGCCTGGTTGACAGCCATTCTTTATTCGAAGACAATATTTTCCTTTCTGCATGACTGTCTCTTTGCCAGTCTCTAGATGTCTAGAGCTTTGGGTGTGGGCACTTCTTATTGTTACTTTTATCAAATGCAATCAGAATAGTTCAGTGGGATAGAATGGTTTGTAAAAGCTTTATACTGCCTAAAAGTGATGCAGTTTTTCATTGCATACTTAATTTTCAATTTGATTTTTATATTGTGAAATTTTGCATGCACTTCTGGTTTAACATATAATTCCACTGGTTATCCAAACAGCTGCACTGTTATTGGACCTATAAGCTCAGTTCAGATCTCTCTGTTGTCTGAAAATCCAATTCCCTACAGTATTGTTTCGAGTGTTTGCCATGTTTGTGTGCTCAGGAAGGGCCTGGCAAGCCAACCTTATGTAGGTAGCATGCCAAATAATAGCAGAGAAACTTCTAGGCAGATTTCTTTCCAGTGACCTGTTTGTTGTTTAGGACATGCAGAGATTATCGATTGAGCAGCAAGAAGGAATGGTAAATTGATCTGATAGTGAAATTATGCATTTTTTGCTGAGCAGGGGATTTTTCTGGTGGAGAAGGAACAAATTGACTTATTGGTTAATTGAATGAGAGAATTGACTGGGATAGGCAGTGAGAATTTGATGAATGTCAACTGCAGGAAAGTAGGGTTCTTTAAATATATGTATGCATAAACATTTATTTATTTCCTCATTTGTCTGCCTCTTAAGGTGTGATAGAGATGGATGGCTTTACTTTGACACTTTTTGGCAAGATGGGTAGGCTGACTTTGTGTGAAACTTTTTGTCTTTTTTATGACTGGAAATGTTCCTTCATTGAAATCTGAAAAAGTTTGTTGCTGCTGTTTTTTCCTAAAGCTGTGCCTTCTGTTTCAGTTTATTAAGTCTGCCAATGTATGTATATGTTCTTTGTCACTAGCTGCAGTTGTCTAATCCTGGCCTGGGTTTTAATGCACATAGGGCACCTAACGTCTGTGGGAAACCATAAGAATGAATAAGTTTTTCCCCTTAAAGAATCTTCCAGATTTCACTAGGCAAGTCTCTGTATTGGTAGGACCAGGACTGGTCCCATAAGTACAGCCATTGGTGTTTCACCCTCTGGAGAGGGAACCATGATTTTTTCTGTTTTGCTGGTGCAACCGTAGTCTTATCTGTAGTGATGACTTCCAAGTGCTACAGTGATTAAAAAAAATAGTAAAACTGATACCAACAACACTCATACTAGTAGTAAGAAATAGTTACATATTGGTGCCACATACATATTAATTACCCCAATGCTTAATTTAAAACCTAATTAATTTAGAATTAATTTCCTAATTTCTGTCTGGATGAGGTTCCCATAATCTTCATATGGTGCCTCTAGGAGACCAGAAGAGTTTTCATTCCCATTTTACAGGAATGGCATTGAAGGCATCCAAAACTGTTTTCTGAGAACTCTTAACTCTTAGAGTGTCCTCAAAGAAGTTTCTGTCCTCTTCTTGGGAAGACTGTTTTTAATGGGGTTGGGGAAGAAGCCTATTCAGGAAATATTCCATGTGGTGGGGCAGCAAATGGCAGAGTCCCCAGGGATCAGTGTGGTTATTGGAGCTCAGTGTTGCAATGTTACAGTAATTTCCCTCTTGCAATTACATTACCATGGGGATTGTGGGGAAACTGAATGCTAGGGACTGGTCTGACTTGGGAAGGAACTGTGTCTGTCCTCCTTCTCTCTGTACCCTTCCAGACCGCTCAGATGCGCCATGGCCTTATTTTTATCATCATTAGGAAAGATTCAGCTGCATTTACAGCAGGGATATTGAAGGAGAGAGCTCTGTGAAGAAATAAAAGTAGAGATTTTAAACTCCCAAGAGGAGAAGGAAGGACCTTTAATTAGCAAATAATAGGTTTAGCCCACAAACTACTCACAAAAAAAAGTCACCAGGCATCAGAAAGGAAAGGGATAAGGAAAAATCTTCAAATAATTTACACATAAAAAAGAATTCTTCTTTGTGCCTGGGGCATTGCTTTATTTTGAAATACATTTGTTATTTTAAAAATATAGGAACAGCTTTTCTTGAAGTCGCTCATCCCAGACAGTGGCACTTAACATTTGTATGTTGTTGAAGCAACACCAGAGGTAGGTGACTTGCGGGGAAGGGTGTTTGGGGAAGTTTGTGCAGCTGAAAAATATCTTCAAATTTGAATTCTTAATGGGAAACTTATAAACACACCAGAGCTGAACAAATATTTCAGTGTGAATAATTTATATGAAAATACCCCTCATAATATCAGGCTTCTGCAGTTCTGTGGGATGGCTGGCACTGTTTGACTGACAGAGGAGGAGAGGTGTCATCATCACATGATAACCCTTGCTCTTTCTTGCACCAGCTGGGATATCACCTTGAACTGAGCCAATCCATCATCCTGCTAAAGAAAAGATAACAGCTGGCTTTTTCCATAAAACAAAAGAGTTTGATTGAAGGATGCTTTTCTCCATTTTCCTCCCTAATAACTTAGCAAGTTTTCCCGTGTAGAAAGTGGAGCTTTAGAAAGTTTCCTGCAAAATCAAAAGCTTGCCCACAGATTGACTGTTAAATGTGCACTGTGCGTTTGTCAGGGATGCTCTAAGTGGTACTGAAGCTGACAGAATACAAGCAGGAGCTGACAGCCTCACTCCAGTTTCAGCTGATTAAAGGCTGCAGGGGCCTGGGGCCCCATCTCGGAAAGAGGACCTCTGCAAATTCACCAGAGCACTTCCAGTCTGCACATTTTCATCGGCTAGCTCAGAGCACTCCAGGTATTGCACTCAGTAATCAACTTCTGCCTCCAATTTTGGAAAATTGATTCACTGATTGATATCACAGATACAGAAAAGAAGTTAAAAATGCAAATGAGGACTACCTTATTTTATGTATGTGCATTAGATTATGTGCAACAAACAGCAGTGTAAAATGCAAGAATTGCATATGTGTGTACATTTAGAGCCATTTGTGGCTCCAAAAAACAACTTAAATCTTGAGGCTGGGTCCTCTCGCAGCCTTCTCGCCATTCTCATACCTCTCATGCATATTGAGCTCTTGCAGGCTGAGCATGCTGGCTGCTCAGTTTGGGAGCTCTTCCCAAGGCCCTGTAGCAAAGGTGTTCAAGTATAACTAGGGGTCCAGCATGACCTAACCAGAACCATTAAAAAATAAAAAGAAATTATCAGGATCAAAGAGTGCTTGACACTGTTTGGAAACAAGAGAGAAATCACAGGTCCTGCTTTTCTGAATGTTTTCCTTTATAATTTCCAACTCCTAGCAAGTGTGCAGTGCTTGTGTATGCTGTATATACCTTGTTCTGTAGCCTATGCTGAATGAACACTTACATTGGGGAAATCTTTTCCTCTGTTCTTTCACAGGTCAGTTTTACATGGTGGGTTTTTTTTCCTTCATTCCTTCATGAATGCATCCCGAACATCCCAAAAAAATATCCCCTCCCAAACATGGATAATAAAATACCACTTTTAAAAAATTTTGTTTTACCAAAATAAATAGAGAATTTTTCCTTTCATTCTTTCTTCCAGGACCTTTCTGTTAAGCAAGATAACGGCATTTCCCCTTTCTTCCCTAAATTTAAATTTCAGTCTTGCTTTATTAGCACCAGAAGTCAAATTCTTAAAACTGCTGATTAAAAAATTCATGTAATCTTTAGAACACTTTGGCAAGGTACTTTTTAAAACACTTGAAAATAAATCAGAACTTGTAGCTTAATAATCAGAACTGCAGGCTCAAAATATAGTAAGTCAAGTAACAGACATTTGTTAGCTTTTTTTACATTAATCCATTAATATATTTTTAGAAATGCTAAATATTTAAAGCTCCAGACCGAGAGCTATTCTTAGGGTGATTTCTTCCCTTAAGTTGAGCTCAGGTAATGCTTTCGATCTTCATTTCCATTCACCTAACTGGAAATTAATTTTTCACAAGTGGATATTTGCTGAGAGGAAGACACAGAAGATATGCCCCCAAATAAAAGGAATTAAGGAAATATGTTTGTCTTGATCCCTTAGTTGTTTATAATAATTTAGAAAAACTGTTGAACAGCGTACCAGTGTATCAACAGAACCTTTCCATTGTCTGAGTCCTCCTATATTGATTTTTAAAAGGGAGCCAGAAAGACCTGGGGGCTTTTAAACTTCAGAACTCGAGGAATCTGGTAATTTCCCCACACTGAGTAATAAGAACCCTATACAGGCCTATTTCAGTGTGTATGTATCTGGCTGTATGTATGTGTCTGCATGGTTTTTTTATATACATACATACACTTATTATTTATGTATACATACATGTATTTTGAGTGTGTATATATATATTTATATGCTCAGGCATGTATAAAATACATGCCATGCATGCAAACATGCATATGCATACATGCATTCTCTTAGTCTACTTTTCTCCCAGTCTCCTTTGAGCCTATCTTTTTTTATTTTAAATCACTTTTTGGCTCATTTAAGGCTCTCCTGGACCCATTAAATTCTGCCTCAGATGGTATATTAGACTTGCTTTAAATTAAAAACAATACAAAAAATAATTTTGAGATAATAGAGAAGACAGATAATACAAAGATAATACAAAGCAATAACAAGAGAATATAATTTCCATTACTGGAATAGTTTATTAAAAAAAACCAAAACAAAACACAAATAAGTGATATAAATTAGAATCCTCACATTAAAAATGTGTCCACTTCTGAAGGCTTGTTCTGATGTTTTGAGTAGAATTTGGACTGCCAAAAAAAGAGGATGAAGTGTATATTTGTGAGAGAGACTGGGAAAGAGAGCTTAGGAAACCAAATGTGCTCTGCAGAAGTAGTTCAGTTTGCATAATTTATTTTAAATATGGATCCTCTCTGGTGTGTGAGCTCTCCCTCCTTCACCAGCCCCACCCCCCTCTTTTCTTTTAAAAATAGGAATTTCTGTCCCACTTGCGTTCCAATATTCCAGTTCAAATAGGGTGCCTGGTGGTAGCTCAGCACTTGTGTACTTGACTACTGACTGCTGAGGAGCCTTGCTTGCCAGTAATCTAGATTTATGGTAAGTCTACCCTTTCCCTTCATCTACAAGGTCCAGGGACACTTGGGTAGCCAATCTGCCCTTAAATATGTCTCTGAGGAAATGGTGCTAATTAGTATTGGAATTTACAGCCTTTCATTTTATTGACTTGTCCTACTTTCTTCGATAATTAACTAATGAGTAAAGTAATGAGCTATGTTAGTCAGTCATGATGTTCAATTAAACAGCAAATCAATTATTGAAAATAGTTTCGGACAGCTCTGGTGTTGTCACGGGGAGTGTGTTTGCGTGTGCATGTGCGTGCATATGTGCTTTAAATGTGTGCCCTAGATGTGGCAGTGTCCCTCCCTGGAGGGCACCTGGCTTCTGGAGGGCTCTGTGGTCACAGCCAAACCGGACCAGTGGTCCCTCTTGCTTGCCTTGCCCATGCTCTGCTCAGCTGTGCAACACTGCGCCCTGACGCTGCACCTTGACAAGCTGAGCTCATCTGTAGGGGGTTCCCAAAGCCTGAAAGACAAGATTGCTGTAAATTAGGGAGTACTTTTCCCGATTGGGAGACTGGATGTTACGAAGCAGGTGTGCCTGCTCACTGGTGCGACCCCTCTGCCTCTTTCTTGGCCCATGCAATCTTTCCCACCAGTGAGCAGGGTCACCTGTCCCAGAGCTCAACATCACAGCAGCAGGGACCGACACACAAAAATGTGTCTTCAGAGCCTTATCTCTCTTCTGGCCACAGCAAGACCCACGAAGAACAGAGAGGCTGGCAGGGAGTTTAGGATTTTTCCCCTTTGAAGGCTTTGTATACCAGCCTGAGTGAGCAGCAGTTGTCCATGGGAAGAGTCTTCTAGGACCATCATATCATGAATCCCCTGCACCAAACCTGGGGAAGCACTGCAAACACAGTCTTGTGTGGCCAGTGGCAGGTCAGGTCGCAATTTGCTGGGGCAAAGCCATGACACTGGGCCTGGTACAGCTGTCTGTCCCCACAGCACAGACAACTTCATTTGGCATGGGCCAGGCAAAGATCTTTGTTGGCAGGATGAGAAACAGGCATTCATTATCTCCCTAATGTGGTGACTACAGTTTTGCCTAGGAAATATAAAGGGCAGTTCCAGCGGAGAAAGGTGTAGCTGACATCGTCGTTCACTAACATGCTTGCTGTTTAGGTTTAATTATTCTTCCTTTGGAACTTTTTACCCTTCCTGTTTCCTTCAGGCCTTTTACTTCATCCTGTCTTCTGCAACAGCTGGTAGCGAAGTTGCACCTGCTGCTCATGACTCTTCAGGATTTCACACTCGCCTTCCTGGCACCCGCCTTAGTTCTGTGTTTGGTGTTAGAGTATATCACAGCATCATTCCCTCATCCAGCAAGCAAACCTGTCCCAAAGCTTCAGAAGTTTGGGAACAACTTTAACTGTCCTGTAGTCTACTCACACAAATAAATTTTGACTTTCCCTGTCAAAAGACCACTTCGTTTTGGACAGCAGCGGCTTTTAGAGTTTGTTGGCAGGATGAATTAGGTGAGAAGAAAAAAAAAAAAAAAAATTAAAAAAAATTAAGGTTATTAGATGGAAACTTTGGGTTGGGATTAAAATTTTAACCTAATACCATTCAGATATGCTACCAGAAAGAACATTCTGTCACAGCTCTGTCTGAATAGCAAAGCGGCACAAATAGTGCCATGTCATGCTTGTAGGTTCTCTAGTCATAAAAAATATTATTTATTAATAATAATAGCCATCTTACGATTTTTTTTTCAAAGACAATGAGCATGCAGAAAGCTCCCCCTTGCCTCCCAAATTCAGAAGGAAAAGCAGGCCAGTGAGCAAGCTGCATAAATACAGAGAGAGGAGACTAAACGCATTGGCCTTAGCCATCCAATTGAATCATGATTCATTAGAGAAACAGCAAGCCAAAAGAAATCAAAGACAGTTCAAAAAAGGCAACATAAAGTTTTCATTTCCAAACAGTTTTAATTCACTGTTTGTGCTCTTTACTGAGAATATGCAAGGAACACAAACATTCCCATATGATTTAAATTACAATTTACATATGAATTACATTAGAAATATGAGCTACACTAAAGAGATAATTAGTGCTGTCCTGGGTTATGTGAGCACAAACAAAATTGAATAAGAACAATTTCAAAGCCAAGTTTTGCTTTGCCTTTTCAACTAAGCTGGTTTAATCAGTGATAATGACTGAAATAAATCCACTACATATAAAACAACGCACAACATATCATACTGTGTGAAATGTCATTACTACATCCCGTGCTTTGGTAAATCTCAGAGTGAAAAAGGAATACAACATCCTTGGTAGGATGCTACACAAAATTTGCCTCTGCTAGGTCCCCAGCACTGGAGGTGATGGTCCCTAGGGCTTGCAAGGAAGCAGGACCCACAGCAGGCCAGCATTGGTGCACTGCTCCAGAGAGAGTAACAGGGAGGGGAGGGCTGTGAGGGTGTGTGCCAGGGTTTTTTTTTAACATGACATATGAATGAGAAAGAGCTGCCACAGGAAAAAAACTACAATGTTAGCAGAGCAATGAGGGAGGGGAGCTGGAGAATCAGGGGGAAGAGGAGGGGGACAGGGGAAGAAGAGGAGAAAGTGAGAAGGATAAAAAATACCACACAGCAGCAAACTACCTGAGCATCAGTGCCCTAAATAGAGCTATGGTTTATGACTACCTTGCCTAATGAGCTAAACTCTGGTGACCATAAAACTGAAATATAATTATGACATTAAAGATGCCTATATTTGAACTTAATTATTAATTAATTTAATGAGAGAATAGGAGGTTGTAAAATTGCTAATTAAACGGCTCTGTAAAACTGCAGACGGCAGAGGATTTACCAAATGATGAATCCCACAACAGTATTTGGGCTATATCAATATTCTATTAATATACAGTATGCCAGAGGTACTGGCTAGTACACTACTCACAGTTAAGCCGATGTGACAGGCATATAGAGTGAAAGAAAATGAAGGACATAAAATTCCGGATGACAACAACCTTGAAGATGATCTCTGCCCCCACCTCTGTGGCAATTTCTGAAATCAGTTAAATAAACTCAGAAATGCAGGATAAAAATCAATCTTACCATCGCAAATGTGAATAAATTGGCTCGAAGCAAAGGACCCACCTGTGGTCTTTAGGCACCATGGTGCTGTGTCGCTCTCCGCTTGTGAGCGGGAATGGTCAGAGCGAGTCTGGACTTAAGTGCAACAGAAAGGGAGGGATGCAGCGTGAGTGAGTGTGTGTGTGTGTGTGTGTGTGTGCGTGCTTGCAAGTGAAAGAGAAGCTGAGCAAGAGCAAAAAATAACTGTCCCTGTGTGATTAGTGAAATTAAGTGAACCTTCAGGGGCTGAATTCGAACCTACGGGGGACAATTTTAGAGATTCCCACATTGCACTGTCAGCATGTGAGGAATTTCGCTGTAAGATTTGAGTGGCAATGCCATTTGGATGACATTCATTTAAAAATACAGGGGAGGGGTGCAGGGAAATGTTTTCTTTTAGCACTAAGTCTAATTCAAGAAACGTCAAAAGAAAATGCATTGGGGTATCTCACCTTGCATATCTTTAAATGTCAGTCATGACTAATTACTGGGATAAAAGCAAAGGAAAAAATTCAAATATCCCTTTTGTAGAAAACAATGAAACACCTCTGGGCAGTGTAACAGAAAACATGAATAACACTAGGTTAACTGTAGGAGGTACATTTTAATATTTGCATGAATCCTTAGAACTGTTGCTTTTTATACCTGCCATGTGGCATAGCTTTTCCTTTATACATTTTGTTTTTTAAATGCCCTGTTGACAGCCACAGGAAGAAATTTAACAAACAATATCAATAAAATCATGTGGGAGGGGACTTGCCTTTCACTCTAAGGGAAACAATATAGTCATTACAGTAACATCTCCCACTTCTGGAAAATGAATGGAGGATCTTGAGAGCAAGGACAGGAGTTGTATTCCCAAGTCCTTTGTCAGTTCTGAAGAAACTACACAAATTTTAAGTGCCTCAGTTTCTGCTTTCTAAGCTAGGAATAAGGGCAGTTTTGTGCCATTTATCATTCATGTTTCAGAACAGTAAATGGAAACTTGCACGTAATTTCTGAGGAGGTGATCTCTAGAAGTTGCTTTTTATTGACAGGTTTGGGAAGACTTTAAAAGTGTCACTTCTTACCTTTTTTCTTTTGTGTCCATCTTTGGCTATATGAGCAAGGTAATTTAAAGCAGCTACGCACTTCACATGATGGTCTTGTTACCTTGTCTCAAATACTTAAGAAGTTCTCAGTCTCTTGATGCTCAAAAACTTCACTGGTGGGTTTTGTATGAGGATCTGCAGCTGAAAGAGCTGCTGCTTTAAAAAATCTTGATCCCAATTTAGAAAACTACTCTGGCTGGTTTCTATCTTATAATATGTGCAATTAATAAATATGAAAGCTTTTATGCATTTATTATCGTTGTATCATGCCCTGCAGTTTTATAGATCCAATTTCTCAAAAAATGACTTCATCTACCAGAAATAAAACCAGACAGACTTCTATTGTACAGCCAGCTATCAAACCTGCCCCTTGACTGGAGGCTTTTATGAGATCTGAACTGTGTTTTTTCTCATTTTTCAAGCCGAGCAAGACAGGCAATGAGTTAAAACTGGTGGGTTTATAGTAAAAAGGAAATTCCAAATGGCTCATCATCACCGCATTGCAGGTTACACATCTAGACCATCAAAGAAATTGCCCCTTTATCTCCACCAGAACTACCCCATGGGTAACTTTATTACAGGTGGGTCTCACTCTTTGCTAGAGAAATTCAACCTGCAGCAGAGTGGCCGGTTTGAAACAGAAGAAAAAGAAAGGCATAAAATCTAGGGATGCCATTACCTCCAAGTTCCCTTGATGCAGCCATTGTAGCAGCTCCCTTTGAGACAGAAATATTTGAGAAAGGGTAAATACCAACCAAAATTCTATTGATGTTTTCTGTGATACTTGCTGCATTCCAGTTATGAGGAGATCCTGGGCAGGAATGGGCAGGGACCTCCTCATTACAAGGAGCGTGAAAGGTCCAGCCAATACCTCTGATCCTGAAGTTCATGGTCATCTTTGTAAGACTGGTCACTACAGACCCTGGGCGAAAATTATTTTGTCTCATTTCTCTCCCCTGAGGACTGGGGGCTGGTCACTGTAACCTGACAGTGATTTTAGGGCTGAGCAGGGGCAGGCAACACTCTGGGTACCAGCAGCCAAGGCAGCAGTGCTGCTCCCAGCCTTGTGTCACCTATCACCCCAAAGTGGGTCACAGCTTGAAAACCTCTGGGATTGCACCTTCCTTAAACACTATGGGTGAAATCCAGCTGTGGCCCAGAGCTAAACTGTGTGGCTGACAGGGCTGCTTGCCAATCTTGATTACCAGGAGAGAGCTCCAAAGTGAGAGCAGTTGTGATTAACCATCACTGGTATTGCAGGCGTATGTTGGGGTTTCACTGTGATATGTGTGAAAAGTTTACAAACACAAAGCTTTCATTGATCTGATTGAATTCCTGAGGATTTAAATTGTTTGTTTTAATCATGACTTAAATCTTCAAGGAGGTTAACTTGGTTTAAGTTATCTTGTGCTTTTGCGTGCATTTGTCCTTTTTCTGCCCTTTAGAAAATTTTCCATTTTTTGATTGGTTGGTAAGCTGTGAAATATGTGACTAAATACATCCTACTAAGTAACCTGCTCACTTTGTGTATTTGTTGCTGATCAGAAAGATATTTTATATCTTTGCCCCTTCAATTAACCAGGGTTTTAGTTCAATATAATTTAACTTCTTCCTTTTTTATATTACAGAACGTTAGAATATGGTGAGTGTTGTAAGTCTTTTTCATTAGGTGAATACTATCTTTGTTTTCGTATTTGTGTTAGAAAATATTTATAAACACCTCACAACATCTTTAAAATTGAAGGAAAAACCACTTTAAAATAGCTCTCCCTAGGTAAATAAATCTGTGTTAAACCCAACGGATGTGTAGGAGGGAAAAATATATTTACTTAAACAGATATTGTTTTCACTTAATTTCATGTCTACTGTATGCATTATAATATAAAGACAAAACCAAGATTTTTTTAGTTTCTAATTGTCTTCTAATGCTGACTGAATTATTCATTGAGAAGAACTAATTGAATACATTGAAATCAAGATAAAAACTTTTATGATTCCTGAAAACAAAATTTCTGCAGTCAAAAATTCTAAACTGAAGTAAAAAATTGCTGAATTTATTTTTTATTTCTTTACTACTGATTTCACATGATAGTGTTTTGAATTTTTTTTTAAATCTCAGTGTAAGACTAGCACTGCTTGCAATCATCACAGCATTTCAGAGGTAAAAACATGGGGAAAACAGATGCAAAAGTAATAAAAAAATAAGTTTCTTACTCAAGCATGAAGTCTGCAGATCTGAAAGTTGTAGTCTGAAAATAGAGGACTACTGTATTTATCAAAAGGCAAAAGAATTTGCCTTAGTTCCTGTTACTGCAAATTTTCTTTAAATCAAAAGAAATCGCACAGAATGAATAAGCTAAGAAATGTACGGATTCAGCTTTTACACGTCAGGAAAACAGGTGAATTATTACATTTGGTATGAAATCTGAAAGGTAAAACGTGTTCTCCCATGTATGCACATTAGCAGTATGGCAAAAGTTTGGAGTGGAATTAAATTAACAACTTTGTTGTTCCACAAGGCGAATAATCCAGCCGGCTCCCCAAACTAACTGAAAGAGGTTAGCAGCAGTAAAATACATAAGCATTTTAAACACACAGGGATCAAGTAGATCTGTGCAGCATTGAGGTGACAGGTACTTTAAGATTATAGGATGTTGAAAGAAAGAACTGTTAATTTTTTATTACTTTTCCATGAGATCACAAGTTCTTCTGGAAGAAAGAGATAGGAGAACTTTGGGGTCTGCAATCTATAGAAAACTCTTGCCTTTCACTTTGCCACCAGATCACACCTTTGTATTAATCTCTGTACCCAGCTGTCCTCACTGTTTATACATGAGCAACCTGTGCATTTTCCATACCTCATTTAGATAATTATCAAAAACCCTCCTCAAAATGTAAAACTGTTTAGAAAACAGCAAGCAGGTTTCAGCTGCTGAAAAACTGCTGTGACCGCTCTGAATATTTTTCTTCAAGGAGTTACACAGAGTTTCATATAATGCCATGAGGAAGGTTGAAGCCTGGCGACACTTCATGCTTGGGATATCCTTGAAAAATCTAGCTAGGTACTGCTCTTCTGCTCCAAATCACAAACCAGGCAAGCATCATAAACAAGAATGATTCAATCTTTCTGCTCCCAAGCTCCAAATGTGTTACACTTTTCCTCACTCTGTGAGTTTTGATTTAACTCTGGAGGAAAAGGAAGGTAAGAAAGCGACCTGACTGATGTTGGCTGCACCAAGGTCTCAAGTTGGGTGCCCAGCAAGGTGTCTCCCAGCATCCTTCTGCTGCAGTAGTGTGCTTTGACTACAGTTTGTCCAAGAGAGAGAAGGCATCGGGAATAAAATCACTCTACAGACAACCCAGGATAGCTCTTTAGTCTACTTTTTTTCCTTATCCGTCGTTGTTAGTCATGTTATGCTTGAACAAAACTTGTTACAACTCCAGTTAGTCACAACAGTGCTTAAAAACTGTTCTAAATACAGTTCCCGTGTCCTAGATTTCAGTGGGACTATTCATACAGTTAAAACTATGTGTCTGTGTAAGTGCTAGACTGCATTTATAGGCAAATTTTAGAATTTGGGCCCACCTTAATCTTTTGGGGTTTTATCCCTTTTTTTTTTTGTGAAATTAAATAATTCTTATTTGTTGTAAAATAAGCCTCCTTTATATACTAAAAGCTTACGGAGGAAGCCACAGTCATGCATGAAAAATATGTTAAAAAAATTTAATAAAAAGAAACTGAACTGTATAAAACAATGTGGAAAGATATAAGTACTAGCTGTAGAAAAAATAAATAATCTAAATACAAAGACACCTTACCTACCTGTAGATATAGACTGAGGCAATACTTTCTTCTGAGAGAAAAATTTAAATGTAGACTATATGACATAATTTAAGTAAATATTGCCTGAAAAAATAACAGCTGTCTGTTTTCATCAAATCCGCTTGAGAAATTAAGGATAAAAAGGAAAAGGTTAGCAAAGCATCTCAGAAGTGCAAGTGTTGCAGCATTTAAGAAAAGTAGTTCTGAAGAACTAGAGAGAGGGATCATAATGCCACCTTTTTTTCTAAAATGTAGAGATGCCTTGAAGGAGGATAGGAAGGTAAAGGCATGCATGTTGTCTGTGAAAGGCTTCTAACGCCTAGAATGTGATTGATCTGTGGCTTCATCTTTGTGCTTGTGAAAGAAGTCACAAGAACTGGGAGATAAGCCAGTCTGTGTTCTGGGATGGGGTGGTAAACCCCCAAATTCTTCAGTTCCTACCATTAGCAACAGAAGACATGCCTAACACAGTAAATCAATTCGGAAGGATTAAATAACAATTTGGTCTTTGCATTATGAAAAGTAATATCCCATCTGGTCTGAGTTTGCTTCTTGTTTACAAATGCCTTCGTTTGAATGAAGAATAGAAGAAAAAAAAAGAGTTATTGCTCATTCTCCCAAGCAAATAGGAAATCCATTTGATGATGGTCCTCCATCACAGGCAGGTCAGCAGGATGTCATTTACAGACGGCCATGGACATTTCTTCAGGTCCATGTAAATGCACGCACTTGGCCATGCCTAAGCTTTTCTGGTGACATCATCTCCCTGAAAACATATTTCTCTTCCTTTTGATGTATCCTGTCACAGTAACATGTTCTTTCACTGCATCATCAAATTATATTAGGACACATGAGAGCAGCCACTCAAGTGGATGACCTCACTCTCACCCTACTTTGATCTAGCTCAGTCATTTCTGGTGACTCAGGTGTATAAAACAATTCCCAGGAAATGGCTGAAAAAACTGCTGCTCCCATGGGCTGCATGTGCATTTGGGAATACCAACTGCAGTGAACAATTGGGCAGCACAAGTTCAAGTTGCACAAAGGATTTAAGTAATACACTGGAAAATACCCCAACCACAAGTTGAAAGGCCTCCTTTTTTTCCATGCTTTCTTCTTAAGGGGTCAAATTTGAAAAGGCAACACACAGTCAAAACTTTAAAGATAATAATGGGTCAATCTAACCCCCTTCTTGTTGTAATCAAGGAGGAGGAAAGCCTCACCTGTACATATGATGAACAAACATAAAAAGCTTATAGCAATGTTAACAGATTCTCCTGGTCCACCTATGCACCTGTGATGTCAATACATTTTTCACACGTTTATACTCATACATGAGAGGAAAATTTGTTAAAGGAGAGGGTAAATGAGTATTACCGGTTTCACATTTGAGTCTCTAAGCCACTTTCAGGAGTAGTTTAAGAGCAAAGGGTCTGATTCTTTCTTATACTGATGACATTGCAATGTAAAATAAACTTGGACAAGGGTGCAAATTACATTTAGTCTGCCCAGCCCAATGCAAGATGGAGAGTAGTATAAATGAGAAAATGTCCTAGAAACTCTCCATCCGCAAATTGTTTAAATATCAGTATTAGCTGCAGTTTAGTTATCGTCTAAACAGAAATGGCCTGGTGTTGTATGGGAATGAAAGTTTTTATTAAACAGCTTGACTTGAATACAAGGAAAACCAGAACACCTTTCTTTCCTGTTCTTTGTTTTTTCCCACTTATATCAGTTGCTCTAATGAGAGACATTGCCATTCTCAACAAGCTTTCTCTTCTGTCTCTTTACACCAGCATGGCAACAAGAACATTACTACCACAACATTTCAAAAATACAGCAGGACAGAAAATTTTATAATTTGTTTTTCCTTCCCCTGTCTCCCCATGCTCCTCAAGAAAGCTCTTTTGTATCGACACTTTTTCCTGCCCTGCTTATAGTGAGGTTTATTTCTTCTCCAGCAATGCATTTTAGAGGCGAGTGGATCACAGTTGTGTGTTAAATCATGAACAAAACCAATCTCTCTCCCTCTACCACTCTCCCCCTTTCTTGTTGTCTGTCCTTTTTACTTAAACATAGCTTCTAGGTTAATGATTCATTCTTCTAAACGGCTGCTGTGCCTAACAGATTATACAGTAAAATCTGCCATTCTGTTTACGTTTAAAATACAAGATTAAAGCAGTGGTCATGCTGAGGGAAATGGTTCTCACACAGAACAAGAAAGGATCAATCCACATCTGCCGAATACAGGCTGTTTTAGCAGAGTCTGCTGTTTTGGTGTACTGTCAGACCCCAAAGAAACGCTGGTGAGCTTTGAAACTTCATAGCCATTCTTAGACTGAGTGCAGCAAGGACCTAAAATAAGGCTTATCACACACTAATATACCTCTGAAAGTTACAGCAGCCTAGCTCTCTCTAAATTGCAGGGAAAGCACTTGAGAAATAAATTATTGAGTCCTAATCAGAAAAGAAAAGGTGAAAGATTTTAATAAAAAGTAGCCTGTATGGTACCTTTAAAAGTATATGGGGCTAGAATTTGCCCCCAGTACTTTAGAATCAATACCCAGGTCATATATAGTTAAATTATCACTGGCAGTAATGCTTTTTTTATCATGTCATGCATTAGCATAAAGGCAAATCAGAGCCAAAGTTACTTTTTTTTTGGTTTTGTTCCAACAGTGTGACTTACTCACCAGATCAAATAGGTTGATCCATAAAAACTAGTTGGGCATGTAATGCCAGCCAGATATTAGATTGGAGACTTGTATACACTTGAAATTTACAAAAATAGCTCATTTGAAATAATTGCTCTGAAACAGCTATTTGGGCAGAAAAGCTGTAGGGATATTTCTCAACCATTTCAGATTAGTTATCTCAGTAAATTTCTAAGTATAGACAAGCCCTCGTGATGCGTCCTGCCAAATGAAGATTGTTCTATTCAATTAGCTCTCATTAAGGAAGGCAGAGAGGGGTAAAAGTAGATTCTCATTAAATATAAATTTTCATATTTATTAAGCAGAAGTGAGAATACACAAATTCAAATTCACATAGATTTTGTACTCATTAAGTGAAGCAGGCCTTCTAAAGAAGCCATGAGCCTACTCACTGGAGACTTAAAACGTGTCTGGAAAAGGTTGTTTGGTGTTTGAGGGACCTAGGCTGATGGGGACACTGCCTTTTGGGTGAGGGTCCGAAGCAAGGTTATGAATCACGATTACAAATTACAGTTATTTCAAGGAACAGTCATTCTGGAAACATCTTATGGTTTGTTGGAGATTTTTTTTCTCCATGAAATTTTTGGCTCTATTTTTAATCAGGGTAGGGAGTAGTTTTAAATAAAAGGCAGTACTTTCAGGGGCAGGGAGTGAAAACACTGTATGTCAGGTGTCAGCTTCTCCATAAAAGTCAAAGCTGTCCATAAAAAGATGACACCTTTTCTAACTGTGGTGTTTAAAGCAGAAGTGAATGTAAGCACTGTGGAAGCAGGGTTTAAATGGGAAATACAGACTTTGACCCATTATGCCTGTGAGTAGAAAATGCTGCTGCTATTTGGTACTCAGAGTGGTCCTTGGCACTGCTGTGTTGAAGCTGCTTTCCGTCCTTGCAGTGCTGGCCATGACCTTCCCCTGTTCCAGAAAACACGTCTTAGAGAAAAAACACCTAAATTCTTTCTAAAACCTCATGACTAAAGAAATTACTACATGCATATGGATTAAAAGCTAGACTGTTTATTATACATATTTAGATCTGAATTGGACCTAGATTACTATCCAGGCCAGACTAAACACTTTTAATTTAACAAACCAGTGCTGGCTATAAAGAGGGGGTGAAATAAATGTTTAATATATCCTATATCATCTTTCCCCAAATGGTTTCTATTTATCATCCAAGTACCTAATCAATGTAACTACATATAAAATCCACAGATTTTATAGTCCAGTAATAAGTACATGCAAATTATGTTGTCATATAAGCATACTGGCACAAAAAGATGTATAATACCTATCAGACTAGTTAGCCATTATCTTAATTACGAAAGGATTATCCCTGTAAAGGCAAGGCCATAATATAATAGGAGTTTTGAAATATGAACAATCTCTAGCTATGTTTACCATTAATTCAGACTGCACTTATATTTCCATTTCCCTTTTTCTACTGTTTATTTTTGTTAATGTTTATGTGTCCCCTTGTAAGCAGCAATATGGTACAGCATCCCATCAAATTCACCGTGAAAGCTCCAAAGAGCCATCCCAAGTATATTAATCCTCCATAAAAATAAATAAGCTATATGAGAGAGAGCATTTCTATAAGGCTCGAGTGTTAGTACTGGCAGCTGGACCATGAGGTGGTGAGAATGTGTGTGCCAACTTTGAGATTCATGCATGAAAAAGCTTTTTGCATTTTTTTTTCTGAGATGGGTTTTGTTAGTGAATTCTTTTTTTCCCCCTCTTAAAAAAGATTTTTCTGTAATAATGACACTGTCTTTATCCCTATTTTTATGGAAGTCAAAAATGCTTTTGGAAGGGCTCGCGAAAGGAGAGTCTGAAAGAGATTGGGTCAGACAAGAACCGTGTTTCACAGTTGGAACTTTGCAAATACAATATAGGAAAAACAACAAATATAAGTAAAACTTCATCTCTTCCTAACATTACACTTGCTCTGATGTATTTTCTGAAAGCCACCCAAGTATAACTATTTATTTTAACTAAAGTAATCGAGATTAATGTCAGCAGTTATGACACACGCTGTTTGCTAAAGAACACATAGAACAATTGCTCAAGGCAAGCTTCATTAAGAAATCAGATAAAATTAGTAAAACTGATTATATTTCAAAACTCAGCAGCGGCAGCAGCTCAAATTGCCATTCAGGAGCCTCCAATTAACACAATTGGTCTTGTTCACAATCAGCTTTGTAATCTCATTAGCCTATTATATTTTAATCATTGGGATAACTGCACAACAAAACTTATTTTATTTTTGCACTGACTGCTGATGGCATAAGTGAACGTGCAACATACTTTTTCTTTCTCTTTTTCTTTCCTTTTTTTTTTTTCCCCCCCATCCAGAGAACAATGCAGACTCCTTAGAGCATTATCCTGGTTACAGATTATTACCATACACTCTGTCAGAGCTAGGGAACGCTGACAGCAGGCATCTTATTTGGCATTAATTGGCAGGGGACTAACTGCATAACTGACATTGCTAGTGAAACTTAGAGAATGTAAGGTAGGGACGGTGCAAAGTACCAGAGGAGAGAGAGAAAGAGAGGGGAGAAAGAGCAAACAAACGCCTGCAGACAGCTCTGTGGACACACGCATATAACTCATTTGCCTCCTTGGTGTGCTGCCTTGTTTCGTAAATGTGTTCCAGAGATATTGGCCCTTGTAAAAACACAAAGTCTTTCTGTCCTTAGGTACTGGCAGTCTGCAAATGCCTACAATACCAGTGTTTCATTGATATTGAGTATTGCCTGCTGCAATGAGATTATGTTCTATTGATGGGAACTGGGGTGTAACATAGCCATCTACAGAAAGCAATAGGTTGCCCTATTTTCAAGCTGAAATGGTATGTATTTTATGAACTGCCTCTATCTTGCACACCAGGGATGTCTCTGTGGCTAAAGCCATAATAGGATTTTCCTAAATGATACAGAAATACAAATATTCTGACTGAGCACTTTTCTGGGCTCGTCTTATTTACCAGCAAGCTTTGATACAGTATTTTGCTTCCATCTTTTAAAGGACATTTTCAATTTCCCATTTCCCTTATGAGTGCTTCCTGTAAAGGTGTCAATAACCACTAATTGCGTTCTGCTTGGCCAGTCTGCAAATCAAAACAGCAGAGGCAGCAAGCCAAAATGCATTCAAATCCCGTTACTTGGCTGCCTCATTCTCAACTGGAAAGATATGGGAAGGCAAACATTCACGCAATTGTATGCCGGGAAATTTGGAGTTGCTCCTGTGATCTCCAGTGATACCTGTGCAGCTGCTGTTAATTCTCAGACTTTTATTTTAAGAGGGTTACTGCTGGGGGTATTTCAGTGCTGTTTCTTTTATCTTTGGTCCAGAAAATGGCATGTCTTAGATCAGAGCAAATGTAAAAGGAAATAGCTCTGCAGTAAGAGCAGAATGTATGCAATAACTAAATTAGGAGCTTGCTCCCACAGGCAGGCAGGCCAGTGACAGAACATGGAGATTTTACTGTTTTGGTGGCCTAAGCAAGGGATAGGTGGGATTTAGCTGTGCTGAATATCATACAGTGAAAAAAAGCCATTGATTTGATTACTTTTGCTCTTCTTTCATGACTTCTATGTCAGCAGTGTGTTGATTTTCTTAAATCAATTCATCATGCCAAAGTGTTAGCTGCCTAATTTCTGCTTGTAATATTCAGCCTGGAGTTTGGTCGAGAGCAGTCTGTTGTCAGCATTTGCTACTGCATCTCAAACTGCTTTGATTTCACTGTTATGAGGGTCAATTTCCTTTCCTGGTTTGAGGAATGAGCTTTCCATGGTGTCTGCCCACCAATAGAGGTTTCAGAAACACTGATATTTTTATCCAATTTCACTTAAAATCTTCATCTTAGGCAAAAATTTCCACCAGAGAAATTTGTACACAGAGAAAACCCTTACAGGAGGTATGCCCAGAGGTTCCAAGACAGCCAGCTCAGGCTGACTGAAAACACCAAGTGCCTGTGCACAGGACAATCCATTTCCAAGCCCATTTTGTTCTGTTCTGACATAGAGGGGAAGCAGAAGTGGCATGTCTTGTGTGTCTCCCCACCATGGTCCATTCTGAACCACACTTAACTTGGCTGCTAGGGGGCCACAGGTTTTGTATTTCTGGTGACTGTAGGGAAGAGCCTTCCGGATGATGCTGGAGGATTGTTGAGTCACAGGCTTTTTCTCTTGCAACCATGGATCCAAAAGCAGCAATTTGTCCCTCTTCCATAAAGCATGTGAGCAGATGCTTGGAAGGAAGATAAATTAGCATTGAGGGAGCATGGGAGGGTTGGAGATCTTTCCTTTCATCTGCTACCTAGCATATCTGATTGTGATTATAACAATTAGACATTTAGAAAAGATGAAAAAGTTAGTCGACCATATTTTTGGGGGGCAATACTTTGAATAGATGATGGATTTAGTAATCATTTTGCCTAAATGACTTCCACTGTTAATTGCTTTTAGTTTAGTAATCAACTTGTCACCCTTTACCCTGTTCTGCTAGTTTTGTATGAAAGACATAAAATACACTTAAGAAACTGGATGAACTAGTGATACGATGCTCCTCTTCAAACTGAAAAATGCTAGGAGGGGAGCATAAAGATACCAGCTCAAGCTGCTGTTTGCCACTAGATGGTACAGTGTCCTACAGTGGTACAAGTGGCTAAGGTAAGTCAAGGCTGGCACAACGTTGTTGCTGTGAGATATTCAGTGATGTTTCTTTTGTTGTCACAACAGACTTAGGAGTTGCTGTCGTCTCCTTTCTTCACACTGTGTTTTGCCTAGGTCTTTGAATAAAAGCAGTCTCCAAAGGGCACTGATCTCTAGACTGATGTGCCTAAATATGTTGATGTATCTGCTGCCAGGCCCCTTCCCCGTTCCCTGAGTGTTTTGCATTATCACTTCACTGCACGAGTCAGTTGGTGTGGATTTCTACTTTCCTGTAAAGGTTTGCTGGGGTGGGAGCAGAGGCCAGCTCATTCTTGGTATCAAGTGGTGCTGTGGTAGGTAGGTATTGCAGAGTGCCAGCCAAACCAAACTGATTCTGTTTAATGCTGTAAATCATGGTTTCTGACAGCTGCTGGCTTACTGCTGTATTTTGTTCACCAAGCATATTTTGCATGAGTTGCAAAGGTGATGCTATCAGTGGTAGTAAGTGGACTCATGATGGCAGAAATGTACAGGCAGCAGCAGAGCACCAGCACAGCAGAAAGAGGTGAAGGGTGAAAGTTATTCTGATGTTTAAATGCAGTTGAATTCTGCTTCAGAATCTGTGATTGAGCATTTCTGACCTGTAAAGGAGAGCTTCTGCTGCTGTCATTCATGCTGATTGTACTCTTATCTCTTCCTTTGCTCTGGAGGCTTAACCCTGTTGACTTCAGTGCACTGTGAAGCAAGCTGCTTGTCATCAGCTGCAGTCAGAGTATGTGTGAATATTCTCCCTCACTGCACCGGCAAGGTGTATTGGAATGAGGTTAAGCTGCCACCTCTCACACCCATGAGACAAACAAGCTATTCCCAGGTAGTAGACTAAAGTATTCAAAGCCATGGTAGTGCCTCCATACAAACATACACAGCTGGCCAACTGGGAGAGACCTGTATCATCGTGATGGGAAACACCACTATGATGTGATGTCACTAGTCATGGTGGGTTTGAGAGTTAAAATGCATTCAGTATTTAGGGATTTTCTTAAGAAAATATTTGTGGCAATAGTGAAAGGCTGGTGTAGCTTTATAAATGCACCTAAAGACAATCATTTATGACTCTACTGAAAGAAATGGCTTTTTCCTTCATGATTGAGACTGACATGTATTAATTTATTTCTTTGCCCTTTACCAAGGTGGTTCACATTTTCTTTATATCAGGTTCTTTGCTGTGCTAGCCAGCCATTTTAAACCTGGGAACACAGCTAGCGCATCGCATGGCCAAGCTGGATTCTAAAATGCCTACACCTGGGTAGAATCATGAGGTTTCTCCCTTACAGAGCAGCTTCTCTGCTCAGACCTAGGCTGGTTGGGTACCATGTGCCCTGCAGCCATGTGTGTCATCTCCTCTGCATGCCTCGTTCTCCCCTTGCTGTTCTTTGTTTCTGCCATTTCCCAGTTTTTTCTCTACTGGTCTGGGCACACAATGTCTCTGGAAGACCATAAGCAAAGTAAATTAAAATGATGTGCCTTGGACTTTGCACCAGCAGGCCTCAGTTCAGTTTCAGAAGTTCATTGTTAGTCTTCTGGTATGATAGGGACTCCCTCAGCAGCTCAGACAGCAGCAGCAGATGGGCCTAAGAGTTATGTTTCTGAGCCTGCCTGCCCCTCCTTGCTCTTCCTGTCTGTCTGAGTGCTCACATTTTGTGTTGTTAAATCACACAGCGTGTATCCCGACACCACCCCCAGCAGCAACAACAGAAAGACCCTGGGACTCACAGAAAATGTATCTGTGGGACCAAAAGATATCTCAGGATCCCAGGATCCTGCTTTCTGTGGTCCCAGGTTGCATTCCCTAGTTAAGCACCATCAATATCAATACTTAATGGTATTCTCTAAGCTCAGGCAGTGCAGAAAATAGGGTTGTTATCTATCAAAGCACATTTTAGTTTTTGACAAGTAAAAAGCAGCATGGGGAATGCAGTAAGTCTGAAATGAAAGCCTAAAAGAAAACTCATATAACATCTGGTGTCATTTATCCCCTGTTGGCCTTCCATAGTGTGATATGATGAGCTTGTTCTGATTTAAGATCAGATGATTTGGTTTGAAAGAGGGGAGTGGGGGATGCAGGCAGTCTGGCAGCAAATTGGGATACAAAATCTGCTCAAATAATTGGAAACACGACAGATTTTCCTTAACTGATGCCAGTGGCATCTTAGTTTATCCATCTCTCTCAGCTGAATTTGTTAAGTGCATTATCTTATTGGTTTTAAAGTTTTCATCTCACTTATTTGCAGGGGAAAATGTGAGCAAATCAGTCATGATGGATTGCCTAATTTTCTGGGCTGAATAAACCCGTTTTATAAGACTGTTGATTCCTGGGTTATTAGTTAATAGAAACATTTATCAATTTCTTTATAGAGAAGGGGAAAAAAACTTTAACCAATGATTGCATTTTAAAACTTTCATTAATGTTTCCACATAATGCTTAGTGTTGGACATGAATATGGTAATCACAGATTTAAGGTTGGCTTGAAGCAAATTTTTTTTGTCCTTCCTCTCTTCTCTTTTTTCTGTAGAAATTAGAAAAAAAAAGTCAAGCAAAAGGATGTCATTAGATTGGTAATTATGTTGAGTGTTCTTTGATCAAGAAAAGGGGCAGAGGAAGAGAAAGATCATTTCCTAGCTAGCAAATGCAATGCCTGTTTCTATTACAAATTTTCTCTACAGAAACAGGGCCTGATTCTGTGAGCTTGAACCCTTAAGACTTACCAGTCTCTGTCTTCTTCTTCTTGACTCAAGTGTCAGCCGGATGTTAACCCTTGCTTCTATGAGGCTTGAGCACAACATTAAAGTTGTGCTTGAAGGTATTCCATGAAGCCTTTGAGGTACCTTGATGTACCTAAATTAATACACAAGTTTTTGTGTGGTTCACAATGGAACCTCTGAAAATGTTGGTTTCCTGATAGAGATCCAAGCGATATAATCTATGTATTGACCCTATTAAAAAAAAAAAACAACAAAAAACCCACTTCCTAAAGACAAAAACTCTCTCTTCAGTCTTACTGAAGTGTCATCAAAATTTGTTTTTAAATGCCATGTCTCCAAGCAGATAAAGACCCAGTGCAAACAGAGGGGCGATATAGCCGGTGTACTGCATTAGATGTGGCACTATACACTGCCCCAGCTGATGCTCACAGGGACAAAAAGAGGTCCTCTTGTTCTCATCGAGATGTAGCTTGCCCTCACACAGGGTGTAGCTGTGCCAGTCACCTGCACTTTATAAAGCCCTTTGCAGAAAGGGCCTTAATATAACTAGGAATCTTTGCACATTGATCAAACCGAAGTATCATTTAAAAAGACATCAAGTTCAGAGCAAGAATACATCATGTGTGGACTGGTGAATAATGAACTCATGTTCTAAATGAGATGCAGGATGTCCATTACATTTTTTTAACACCTCTATTTCCATTTCCATCTCCTTTTTAACATCTCAGATACCTATGTTGAGCCGTGGTTCCAGAAGTGCAAAAGACACTTCCTTCAGAATAAGAATGAAGGGAGTTAAAAAACTTTTATGCGAGTAGACTTTGCTGTGAAATGTTATCTTTTGTTAGTTCAAAGGTTTCTGAAGATATAAATTCTTCACAACTGCCCTGAGGTACTGAGAATGTAAATTGAATACTTTACAATTTGTAGACTGTTCCTGCAGTAATGTGTATCTCCTCTGTGAGTGAGTGTTTAGGGATTTTTCAATTACTGTAGTCTGAAAACTCTCTGAGATTCTTTAGGGCAGAAAAAGGCTTCCTTCTCAAAGTTGAGTCACTGATGTTCAAATTAGCTGCCAAAAGCATTCTAATGATCTGTGTTCCAGATTTTGCTAAACAGGGAAAAAAATTGGCCCATTTCACCAGGGGAAAGAAAAAAAACCACCCCAAGCCTTTCCTCCCCCACCAGAAGTATTCGAAGGTTGGGCATTTTGCCAGGGTCAAGAGTGAGATGAATTGTTGACAATAAGTACACCTTGTTCGATAGGTCAAGGTCATTATTAAGGGATTCAAATGAACTTCTTTACATTTCCAGGGCTGTAGCATATGTGTGGCCTCCAGGCTCACTGTGTTGTTTAATAGCTTTTGTGAAGCTGTAAGTTAAATGATAAATTGGTTGAATATGTCTTTAAACCCAGTCCATTCCAAAACTGTATACAGTGCTCTCACACTCTCACTCTCACTTTTATATACTGTGATCAAATGCACTTTTCAGAGCACGATACAAATGGTCAGAAATGCCAGCATTACGCCAGCTGATTATGATTTAGCAGTGTTTACCACAGACTACTCTTGCTACAGTTTATTGCTGCTAAGGTCAATAACTAATACAATTTAACAGCTATTGCATCTCTAACAAATAAAAGATACCAGTGTATTTCTAAATGCAACATGCATCAAAAACAGTGCAGTTAAAAACACTGGGGGTGATAGAAGTCTGTAATATTAAGTAACGCATTAGGACATCATGAGAGTCTTCTGTGGCAGCCAGCAGGGGTGACCATCCTGATCCCTCTGACTGTCCAGTCTGAGTCCAGTCCAGTCCTGTCCTGACTGAGCTGCTTCCTGGCTTGAGAGCAGGTGGGTGGGCGAACTACCACACAGGGCTGCATCATCTGTGGGATCTTTCCTAAACCCATGCATTGGTCATCTATTTCCAGATGCAGCAACTAGGTAATTAGTCCCCAGATGAGTTGATGCAATTCATTTGCCAAGATTTGAATTGCTCATGTGGTTTCTGCACAGTGATTGGTCATTTGGAGCCACTTCTGACACAGAAAGTGGGGAATGTTCTCTGAAATTAAAACGCAGCAGATTAAAGTGTGATGAGAGGGAGTATTTCTTAGAATCATAGAATCATTTGGGTTGGAAAAGATCTTTAAGATCATGGAATCCAACCATTTACCCAGCACTGCCAAGTCACCACTAAACCAAGTCCCTCAGTGCCACACCCACACGTCTTTTAGGCAACACCAGGGCTGGTGACTCAACCACTTCCCTGGGAAGCCTTTTCCAATGCTTGATAACCCTTTCCTTGAAATTCTTCCTAATATCCAATCTAAATGTCCCCTGGCTCAGTCTGAGGCCATCTTGTATGGCACAAGTGGTAACTGATGGAATTCATTGCCACAAAGTGACGTGTTCTGAGAGCTGGAAAGGGAGAACTGAGAGAAAAACTCTGTTGTATTTGAAAACTGTTTCATTCTTGTAGCCTTCAGAATGTTCAGCCTTAATCTGCTACCCTGACTTTGTTTGAAAACATTTAGTGAATATTGCCAGTCTCCTCTCAAGTTTTTTCCTGCCCCGGAGCCTGTTGCTCTCTGACTTGTATTCTCTGTTTACAAACCTTGTTTTTATTCAGATCCTGCCTATTACAATCCAAAGATTCACCCTTCCCTATTTCATTACTCCCTATCCACCAGTATTAATTTGTTCCACTGCATGCTCTACTATTTAGCTCTGTGAGGCTTTCTAGTAATCCCAGAGACTTTGCAGCCATTTAAATTATGCAAAATGTGTATGCTTTTAAAACAAAAAGTACACAGCCTGCCCTTTTCAATAAGTTTATGAAATGGTGTTATTGTAAATGAGACCCACATCTTCGCAGTGTATAAATTCAGTTCACAGTGGTGAACTTCTTTTCCCTGCCTCCAGCTCTGCCAGTGGCCCCTTTCTGCATCCCCAGTGGGCTGGCGTGTTTCTGGCCATGCTGAACGTGACACCTTCTCTCCTCTGCAGATCTGCCAAGGGTCAAAAGTCCTGCAGCGTGCTCTTCATAGACCATCTGCACTATGCTTGGCTTTCAAGAGTGTGATCCACAGGGAGGAGATTTGTCTGCATAGGAATTCTTCATAGGATACAATGAATGTATAATTAAAGAGGATTTTAATGCAAGGAAGTATCAGAAATGTAACTTTGGCCAGCCTGTCAGAGCTTAGGCGCACCAGAAGATTTACCGTGACTTTGAAGAAAAAGAAGTCACAACTGATAAGCCTTCCTTAGCTGATCACTTCTTAAACAAACTCCTGTGATAATTCCCCATGGATAACATGGGAAACAGAGAAATAAGGATGCTGACAATTAGTTTAAATGCCACAGTTAAACCCCATGAGACCCAGGAAATAAAGAATCAAGTGCGGTTTGGTGAACACACAGGAGGCACAAGAGTATTTTCCACATGGGTTTCCTTGCAACCCAACTTTTTAACCTTGTGTCTTTGCCTTTTCTCCAGTATTATTTAGCTGCACAAATTATCCAGGATAAACTGAGTAACTGGGCCAGATTACACAGTTTGATGTGTTTATTTCTGGGTGAGCAGTTTCTGGGATCTGTTAATGCTTCCCGGCTGGATTACGGAAACGCCGAGTTCCCCCCTTTCCTGAACAAGTCGGTGTTCTTCCCCACTGGTCCCTTGCCGGCGAGGATGACATAATCTGCCGTCGGGCCTGTTCCCTGGCAACCGTCCCATTTCTTGGCTCTTTCCAGCTGAAAGCCAGTCTGAGTCACCCAGCACATTTCCAGTGTATCAAACAGACATAGGCTTGAGTTAATCTTGTTAGCACAATGAGGCAGTTTTCAAACATTGCAGCAAATCAAATCATCCCTAAGGACCGGGAAGGAGGAGAGGGCGGAGGGAGGCTGGGGGAGAAGGAGGCGAAGGCTAACCATCAAAGGTGGAATAAGCACAGAAGGAGCCCGACTTCTACCTGGACAGCAGGCTCCTCCATCAAGGCACCACCAGATCCTGCTCTTCCCAGTGCCACCTCCCTTCCCGCTGGTCCCGCATCCATGCTGTGCTCAGAGCAGAGGCAGCAATGGGCAGCGACAGTGAGAGAGCTCATCTATCTGCAAGGAAAGAAGCAGTTTGATGGTTCCCCAGTGGATGTAATTGTGCTCATTACTGCCCATTTACATTTCATCACTCGATTATCGCAAATGCCTCATTACTGTTGATAAGGGTTTGCTGTTGAACTACTTGCTAACTATTCATTCCTGAGCTTTGCTGTCATCAGGCAGACCTGTGTGAGACAGGAGAGGACTGGGGAGGGCTGGGGGAGAGAGGGGAGCATTGAGAAGACATGGGGAGGGGGAGGAGAGACAGGAGGTGAGAAAGGTCTTCTATCAGATTTGATTAAAGGCTGTGATTTAAATCGATATTTAATAAAGTGGCTGCTGCCACATAACGCGTGCAATTCCCCATGCAGGCAGAATCATGAATCCGAGGGCCTTGCTGCCTGCTACATAACTCAATTGGGTTTTGTGCACTGGTCTGGCACCTGTGTCCCTGAGCACAGCGCCTCCGAGGTAATGGGTTTATGAGCCGATGAACAGAGCTGAAAGGTTCTAAATGGATTAACTAGGTGTCTGCAGCCTAGTGATGAATNAGAGAGAGAGAGAAAGGAAAAAGGAAAAAAATTATCTGCATAAGCAGAGAGTGATAGAATGTGTTGACAGACACTGTGGCTGTCACGAACCCCACAGGGTGAAACACTGCTCAGCTCCTGTCAGTCAAGTGCTCTCTGAATAGCAGGTGAAGACAGTAGGCAGCAAGGCTTCAGAGGCCTGCAGGTGACAGGTAGCATCACCCTGCTGCTGCTCCAACAACTGCTGCAAAAGGCTAAAATGGAGCATGACTCATCTCACAGCTACGGCCAGTCTGGGATTTCCTCAAAGGCACTGCATATGCCGTTTTGGCTGGTGGGCCTGCCTTCCACTACAGCTTAAGCACATGCTCCAGCCAACCTGCGTGTATATTTATATCCCTGGGATATAAAATATTGTTGCTATTGTTGTGGTCTCGCAGTGGTTCCTCAAGCAGGGTTGGATTTCTGCAGTACTGTGCCCTGTACACAGACATCCAGTGTAGGCCACTTCCTGCCCCTGAGTGTTTTTTAAGTGAATAAACCGCAGGAGCAATGAAAGAAGCATTCTTGTGTTCCCAGATGGGAGATAAGAACTGACAGATTAAATAATTTGCCCAAGATTCCATAGGAGAGCTGGAAATTGAAGCCAAATCTCTTAAACTCAGGTCTAATGCCCTAAATGTGGAGTCATCCTTCCTCCTGTGGATGGGGCCATAGAGTCTTATAGTCCACGACTGATCTGTAGAATACATTGTAAGTGGAAAATAAAATCAGATAGACTTTAATGATGACCTCTGTTTACTACCATTAAGCTACAGTGGTAGGTTGGAAGATTTAGTGGGTTTATGTCTTTTCTACCACTCTTTGTATTGGCTAACAAGATACATGTTTTGTTGTAGCAATGGGGAACAAAGATGACAGACCCCCATGTATGTCCAAAGAAGATCCGTTTATTGCCAAAAATTGCCGCCTTTTCATACCCTTTATCTCAACCGAACACAACTGAACCCAAACCGCAGCCTAACAGAACTTAACAGCAGAAGGGCACCCATTGGCTGGCACAGCTGCAGTGCTGCTGTCCACGCGTCCTATCACCCAATCAGCTTCTCGTTCATATGCTGGCCTCGCATTCCTCCAGCCAATCACAATCTCGCTTCAAAGGTCACTCAACTGCCTCTCACCCCTCGGCCAACTTCCGCCCGTCCGGCCTGCAGATGTGCCTTTCCCACAGGGCCTGCTGGGGAGCATAAGCCTTGGCCATTTTAACAAATATAACCCCATATTCCACATTTTGTAAGTGCCATAATCTGCCACAACACTGAAAAAAAAAAAAAAAGCCTTGTTTGTGTATGCAGACCTTACACAGATAAATGAACTGGTGTCTGTGTCTGCTGTCACAGTTACACAGGAGTTAACCAGACTGGTTTGAAGTAGGCAGCTTTTCTTTAGAATATGCTGCCTTTTTACCAAAAATTGAAAACTGAACACTTTTACTTGAAAAATACTTCCACAGTGCTCATGAGAGTTGTATTTTGGATTTTTATCCCACAATTGTTCTTGCCGTGTGATTCTCCCCAAACAGATTACATTGCATATAATTTTCACCTCTTGCTGAGCTGCTGCAATGAATTATGGAATCCATTGGTTCCCCATGGGAAATGAAGTCAGAAATATCAGTACCCCACATATTTCAAAATTGAAATCTTTAGTTTAGAAAAAGTAAGATAGGAGTCTTTTGCAAGAAATAGCATATTTTCTCTCTTTTTTTGGTGAAAAATTGAATAATTTGCAGCCTTAAATATGTTTAACATAGAACAGGGTAGGCATATCACATAGCTGCTTGCTATGCTGTTGCACATAAATCACAATTCAAAACCATTGTCTGATTGTGTTATGCCATGATTTCAAAAGTCTGCCCAGCCAGGGTGCATCCAGGACAGTGAGTTCTCTGAGGTATTGCTCTGCACCCACATTTACTGGTTGCTTTTTAAATTCTTGTCCCAATTTTTAGTAAGTCTATTTCTGAAAGGAAAAAAAAATGTAACGGAATGAGTTACTTTTTTTTTTTTCCCTACAAAACAACTTCTACAAGAAAATTGTATGCAATTTGAGTGGCTTGAATCATTCAGTATTATTCAGACCATCTGAGTATACTGTATAATGCCATCCTGGCTATAGCAATCTGCATTCAAAAGTATTATGAGAAGAAGCAGGTTTTTCTATAAGGATTAATTTTGGAAAAGGAAAAGAAAGTTATGGCCATGGAGACAAAAACATCAATCAGCAGATGATAAGATAACAGTTGGTTCTGTGTAAGACAATGCAGAAAAGCTCAAATCATAATGCTTTTCTGACTCACTGAATTTGTGAGGGATTACCTTCTCATTTTAAATTCACTGTGTATAATCCAGCCAGATCTCAGACACACAGGTAGCTGAAAATTCTGGACACAAAAGTTCCTTCTGAGTTCTGAAGTCTCTGATGTCTGTGACTATTAACGATACAGTAAATTCCATGATTATTCATACATAAGTCTACATTAAATGAACAGCCATGAGTAACAACCAAAGTGCATCTTATTATGTCTGTATGTCTTAAGAGTTTCTTAAGTGTATAGTGATTCAGTGTTACAAAAACAGATTAGAGTATAGAATTTTCCCCCTGAAATTTAAGAGAAAAAAAAGGTGAACTAACCACTGCAAACAAGAGTGACCCACCAAAAGGAAAAAGTACTTTAATCTAAAAATACCAGTGTGACAGACATTGAATGCACTATTGATGGACTCACCACAGAGGGATGTGTTGTGGTACAACATGAATATTGATAATTTTTTAAATGAAATTTTCAATCCTGGTCAAATTCTGTTTGTTTTGTTCAAAATTTTATTGTCCTAATTGCTAATGTACTGCCTCTTACCAATGAACATTCCTGCTTAGTACTTCTCCAATTGAGTTGTGACTTAATTTCATGGATAGATCACTTGTTCCAGACTTAAAAATACAAGTGTTGCCAACACTCCTACCATCAGTTCCTCCATTGTATATAGAGTTGGAAAAATGTGTGCACTCAGGTCAGTGTACGCAGCATAGGAAGAAAGAAAATGTAGCTGCTTTTATTTGGCTAATCAGGAGATACCAAAATAAAACATACAGATACAAATCATGTATCAATCTAATTCCTGGTGTAACTTAGAAAATGTACAAACCTTTTTAAAAATATTTTCATATCAGAATGATTCCTTTTATTAAAAATTTCAATTAAATATTCCTGCCATGTCACCTGACCTCTCCCTCCTGCCTTCCCTCCAGAATAAAAAGACTATTATGGAGGAAGAGTGGTTGCCTCCTGGCATTAAAACATGGACTGTGTACATCCATTAGTTCAGTGGAAATCATGGACCCTTGAGTCACATGAAATGGTGACTCAGAATCAGAGTGAGATGACCTTGGGAGGCTCTCTGTCAAGCCAGTTCTGGCGCTTTTGTTGTCGTTTGTGATCCTTGATGATACTTTTTCTTGCCTTCTGAAGGGCCCTAATTTTTGTCCTCTGGAAAACTGAGATCAGTCAGAAATATTTTCTTCCAGGAGATAACATGCTGTAGGGAGCCCTTTGATTGTCCTTAGCAAAGGCTCTCCTCCTTCTGGTTGCTGCCCTCTGTGGTTTTCCCTCTGTGGAGAAGGTTTTTGGCCATCCTACCAGTACGATACTTCCAGCTCGGCCCTACAAAGTCCTCACAGGTGCTTTAGCCAGCATTTGCTTCCTCTTTCTCATCCATTCCTGCAAGGAGAATTAATGTCCTGTCCTTTCTTGTTTTCTACGTCATGTCTAACCCCATGAAGTATTAAGGATACGTGTGTGTAAGTATATTTGTGTTCTGAGTAGTGATCCACGAGCAGTTTCTTCTGTTGTGAAATTTTGCACCACTGAGATAAGCAAAACTGCCTATAAAACAGTTTAGGGTGCTGAGCACTCACAACTTGTACCTCAGGAAGAGCAGTGAGGGTGTTCAGATAGCCTAGGCTTTGGCCACTGGGGCATATCACAAGAAGGATTTAGTCATACTTCATCCAAGAAATATTTTGCAGATGCAGCTCAATGAAGGCATCTGGACCAAGAAAGGTAATTAAACCAGGACAGAAACAAAGACAAACTCTTTTCATAACCTAAAGAGAATCCGACCAGTTGAGTCCCTTTGTTTGTATCAGCTAAACATTCGTGCGTGGAAATCCGATGGTTAGAGTAAATATTTGGTGCCTACTTGGTAATATTCATGAAATGCATTTACATGTTTAGATTTTTCCAAATCTGCATGCCTAAACTTTAAGCATATGTGCAATCAGCTTCAACTTTTCCAAACAAAAATAGACCAAGAAAGGGGGTAAAAATAGCATCTGCTCCTCAGCTAATCAAACCACCCAGGGAGATTGTCAATAAACAGTGCAAGGACCAGGTCCTCCTGCCGCTCCTTATTTCCTACGTGTCATATTCCACCATGGCTGTTAACTGAAAGCAGATCATTGAAGATTGCTATTTGGTTTTTTGTTTAAGAAAGGCCAAAACGTGTTTGAGTGGGAAGCACTGGCAAAACACTGGTGTGAGGAGAAGGAAGTGTGAGAAGCAGCTTCCTGATCATCAAAGTGAGAGGAGGGTAAAGAGTTGCTCCAGGTGTGAGAGTAGAGTCCCCTGCAGCAAGTGGAGAGACCCTGGTGGGGCTAGGGGAGCTGGAAATGAAGGAATGAAGTTTAGAGTGGGAATCAGTGGGTGAGAGTATTTTAGGTTTTTTGCCTTTGTCCCTCACCTTCCAACTCTATTTTAGCTGGCAATAAATCATTAATAAAATAACTTATTAACTTATTTTTAATTAAAAAAATTACTTTTCACCAAATCAAGTCTGTTTTTCCCATGAACATTGATAGTTTCGTTGACAATTTTTGGTAAGCTTTCCCATCATGTTTTTTCCTCTCTGTCCTCTTGAGGAGGAGTAGTGAGAAAGGAGTGGGTGGCCAAGCCCAACCTTCCACAGAAGGAAAGTCACGATAGCAGTACATGAGAGGATTTCCTTGACAAAAACAATTACAAGATTTTTGAATATCAGGAGGCAGTCTCTGACTACGTGATAGAGTTTATAATAAATAACTGGAAAAAACCATCCAGAGTGTGTGTAAGCTATTATATTGTGCTGAAGAAAATGCCAAATCTTCCTAGTGCACTTACGTATCCCTCAGGAAGAGTTACTTGTCGTCTTATTTAATGAGTGCTTGTGCACATTGAAAAAGAAAAGGTGATTTCTATTTGTGCTATTAAGCACAACATTTTGAGTGGATGGAGTGCTGACACCTTGAATTGAAAAATATGATAGTATACAATTTGCTTAATGTTACATGCTACTTAGAACTGTATCCCATATGGGACTAATGAGAAAATAGGAATAAGAAACATGCCAATATAGGGAAAGGTGAGGAAAAAGGGCGACAGCTATTTTACCTATTACCATTTCATACTAACAACAGCCACTTTGGGGTTTTTGTTTGGTTTTTTTTGGTTTGCCTTTTTTTTTTTTGGTCTTTTTTTTTTCTTCCTTTATTTTTATTGAAGATAAGGCTCTCTCATGGTTTTATACAATGCATAACATACAGCCCTGTCAGCTTCTATGTTATGTTATGTAATGTTTTCCCCTTGACTGGTCAACATGTGGTAGACATGCTGTCATGTTAAAACTGGTAGCGCTGGAAAGACTCAGCATAAGCAGGATGGAAACTGGTTGGGGTAGGAGTAAAGTGTATTTTCCCAGTATAATTGTTGCAGGATCTGCCACTCAGAAGAAAGCCTGTGCCAGAAAGGAAATCATGTCAGAAAGAGCCAAAACCTGCTGACTATGGAGGTAGGGTGTAGCTTTCATTTCATATACCCAGGTTATGTGCTGCCAACCCTGTGGCAACAGCTCTGCTTATGTGACCACGGCTCAGTGCATGGCAGTACCACTGTATCTCTGTAATCCCTTTTCCATCAGATCAGGATGCGCCATTCTGTGCTTTTTAACATGTGGGCTGCAATGGGGAGTTTGTGCCTAAACGAGGTATTTTGGTGTCAAACCACCAGGTCACTCTTTCCTTGATTTGCAATATGCTGTAACACACTGAGGAGGTTGCTGTAAGGTTCCCCTCACACCCTCACCCCTGCCTGTAAGCAGAGCTTAAAGCAGTAGCCAAGATGTATAGAGAAATTACCTCAGATTTATTTACAGAGACTCATTTGTGTTGAACTAGCAGTTTTCTATTGTGTCAGCAACTCTCTATTGCATTTATTTGTTACTGTGACATTAGGCAAGAGTACAATCCTATTAAACCTGCGCATTACATTTCACAGAATTGTAAGCCTTTTTTATTTCACGGAATGAGAAGAAATATGAATTCTTATTGCTGAAAATTCCTGATACAGCAGTCAAGACTAAAACTACTGTCACTCTCAGTAGGAGCGTGGTGGGGATTTTTTAAACCTGTGTATTTTATAATAATTTCATTCCTAAAATAAAATTTACTGGGTTTTGACATTCAATGGGATGATAAGGAATATACTGAGACTTCTATTGGTGAAAAATCTAGAGGAAAGTTATCACTATTTTCTTTACAGCTGGCATCTTGTTTAGCAAGGAGTTTCTTTGTTTTGAGTTTAGCCTCCGTTTTTCAGTTAGACCCTTGAAGCAAGGTTTTAAAACTCGTCTGTTAAAAACCCGAATTTAAAATGGCAATTCTTTCTAAGCCCATGCTGTGTAAGACCCTCTGAGCATTTAGGTGGTTACAGAAAGATGATGGCCCTGGGATTTCCCCACATGTTCTCAGGGCCAGCTGAGGGCCTCACTCTCGCTGATACTGCAAAAACCCTCAGCAGAAACATTCTTCAGAACATCCTCAGGTAGCAAAAAGCACTCTGTTGAATCATTGTTCAGGAATGTTTTGGTTTTCTTCAGGGACAGCTAACATTCCGTAGCAGCAGTGCAGACCCTTTGAAAAGTCCATGCGAGTGAATGACCGCATACTTCCTTTACTTTTTGTGAATACCTTGGGCATAGGAAACAGATCATGATTGGAAAAAGAGTGTTTGGTGAGATAGGCATTTAGTCGTGTCCTCGTTTAGAGTATAAATGGAGGAAAAATAGTGTTTGTGCAAATCCCTTCCAAAAAGGGAGAGAATGGGAAACCAGCTTTGAAAATCTCTTACCACTGTGGTAAAAGTGCATGAGACCACAGCCTATAAATGCAGCTTTTTTTCTGCTAACACGATTAACTATTTTAATTAACATGGTGGAAATTGTAAAGAAATGAGAACTTGACTTTCGCTGGAGACAGAAGTCTGTGGTCCTGTTTCAGACTCTGGGTGGGAACCCAAAAAATTCTAGTTCATTTCGTGCTTATGTCATGCCTTTGGCGTCACAGTGTACAAATCCTTGTGTCTCTACATCTGTTCTATCTCCCATAAAAAGATAGATGTTTTGTAAGGGTGTGTTTGTAAGGCACTTCAATATTTTTGTGATCAATCCCACTGAATTTCAGGGGATGAGGAGTCTATTTGCAAAAGATTATAAGATCTGATTACAAGGTCTGTTCAAATACTTACTTACTGGCTATTTTATTTGCTATGACACAAAATTTGTTGAAAATTTCACTCTGCCTACAATTTCTACACTATTTGTAATACATAGCAGTGCAAAGTTAAGTTATGACAAATTTTGGGCTTTAAAAAAGTGACTGTCATAAAGTTCTACTTGTGTAGAACTCACTACTTCTCAGTGTGAGATTGTTTACAGCAATATGAATTTTCTGAGGCAGATTTTCCGTGACACTGCACTGATTTACACCAGCTAGAGACCTGGCCTGTTGTGTCTATATTAATAGTAATTTTACATGAAGTTACAGTAATTTTAAATGTTGACAGCAAGGCTATTTGTTTTCTGCCATGTACGTGTATCTAGCAATGCCTGAATATTTACATCTTTGTCTCAATTTTGTGACAAAATAATGTTTAGTACAAAACTGTTGACTCAGTTTGGTTATCATTTTCTTTTTTTATGGGTAAGTTATTATGCAAATAGAAGTGACTGAACATGGGCCCTATTATTAATTTTTATCCTTTTCAAATGTGTAGATAGTTTTGAATCTTAAATCCCATACAGAATAAATAGTTACATCAACATATATGTTATTTGCAAACTTGCACGCTGTGAATCACATGTGCTAATATTGTAATTGTTTGAATTGTTGAGATATTGGATGACCTTCAAAATCTTAGCTGGTGAAAAGTTAGAGGTATGGGGAGTTCTGTAAGAGCTAAGCAAGGCTTATAAAAGTTCAGTGTTGAAAAAATAAGATGACACTTATTTTTGTACTTTTGGTACTTCTTAAGGTAATTGGCAATTTTTTTATTTGGCCAAATATTTGCATTAAAATGTACCTGTTAATCTGCTTCTAAGGGAAGATTTTTATCCATCCCAACTCTCTAATGCAATGTAAGAAGATCTGGGGCAATACTGAATTCTAGCTCTGGTGAATTTCCTTGGATAGAAGCTCCCTGTGGAAGCCCGAATGCAGAGGCCACCAGAAAGCAGGGCTGGGGAGACAAACAGGATCCTAAAGACTGGGGCACTGGCAGCAGGGACGCCAACAACCCTAGAAATTCTGTGGCAGCCTGGTGAGGCTGGGCTGAGGCATGGATGAGACAAGATAAAAAGATTTCTCTAAGGCACAGATAGGATTTTGAAGCTCTTAAGCAATCCAGTATCACCCAGGTCAGAAGGCAAACTTTTGCCTGCTTTCTCCAGGGTGAGTGAAGAAAGAGAAGGCAGTGTTCCCTGCTAGTATTCCAGAGTTCAGGCTGAGGTTTGAAAGTGCTTCCCATCCCAGCATAATTTCAAAAAGTGAGTCATGGTTGCATGTGTACAGCATGAGACATCTGAAAAATGCCAGATCAACCAAAACTCTGAGTATTTGATCTCTTAGTTTCAGTCATCTCAAGATGGAGAAGAAACTTGGAGCTGGGAAAGTACTCAGAGTTCCTGCTCATGTTTGAAAGGGCAAAATTAATAATTTCTACTGTCTGTTTTTCTAATCCGTTATATAAATATCAGGGCATCCCCAATTTCTTGTGTAATAACCCGGTTTTCATGCACAGGAATATCATATCTTGAAGGCGGATATATTTAACTGCAGACACCACTGTAGGTTTCATATTTTAAAAGAATGTTTTTAAAACTTCTTTCTGTCATTGACTTTTTTTTGAGCTAAAGTATATTTTGCATTACAGTATTTTACCACAGGTGTCCTGGGTATTAATGCAAGTTACTTTAAATATATGTGTGTTCGTGTGTGAATAGACACGATTGTACTCTTGATCTCTGTTGAAAAATATGAGGCCATATCACAGCAGAGTATTTTCCCTTCAGAGCAGCACCTTCATCAGCATCTGTAGATAGCAGCTCACGAGAATGAGACACCCTAATACAGCTGTTCGCGAAATGGATCTTTAATTATTTTTTATTAATTTTTTTTCATGAGTTAGCATCATTAAGCATTTTCATTAGGACATGTAGAGGGCAAGTTCCTTGAATTGTGCTGATGGTGAGTCAGAAATACGTGGTGAAAGTTACATCTAACATAAATACATTCATATTTACAACACTGGAAAAGACAAAACCTCAAGTTTATATCAAGTTAGAGACCAGATGCAAAGTCGTGTTTGGCTAATCTATCTCTCCCCACAAAAAGTGGCAATTTTTGGTTTTTTTTTTTAATAGAGACTCTGAGCTCTTTTGAAGGGGTGTGTGTGGTTTTTTGTAAATTAAATGCTAAACAGGATTCATTGTATCAGAAAAAAAAAGTACTTGAAAATCTGTGTGTTACTTCTTAAGGAAAAATCTTCTGTCTTCTAAAAAGTTAAATGCATTAGTAAATGCTGATGAATAGAGAAATATAATGCAATATGTAGGGGGCCTTTGGGAGATTGAGATGGCTGTACTTTAAGTCTTTTAACATAATAACTATTGTGACATTGTTTTGAAATGTTTTGAAGAATTTTGTAGCTGAGAGAGAAATAATCCAGGGTTCAGAGAAGACAGAAAACGTCTTGTGGTACAGCAGTGTAAGAAGGCAAATTAATATATGTGAATGTTACAAAGTTCGGATAACGAGTATTTTGTTTCCACTGATTAAAAATGGAATAGCAGAAGAGTTTGCAGAGATTTATAAAATAAAAAGTGTTCTCTTAGCTTTTAATACAAAAACATCCATATAAAAGAAAGGCTAGTTTTTAAAAAGTCTCAGAAACATCTATCTGATCGCTAGTAAGTATTGGTCACCAGTAAGAGATCAGCTGTTGCTACTATTTTTTTTTATGCAAGAGCACTTGGAATCAGGCAATGATACTCCAGTTCAGAGACCATTTTGTGGTGACAGCTGGCAAACATCTTCTTTCTTAGTGTCAGTCCCAGTGATACACTTGGAACATATGCTGGAAGATGAAACAAATACTGTGTGGACAGCTCAGAAAACTCCCAGTTTGTAATTTATTTTTAAAGATGAATTAAATTTCTTTCCTACATCAAAAAATCACCAAAAAGAATAGCATGAAAGACAAAAGAACTGGCCAACAATTGCAATTTGGAAACAGTGTAATTCCCCTGTGTGTTTCTCTGAAAACTGTTCCTTTAAGAATAACAGTGTTGTATCAGCAGTCTCTAAGAAATCACTGTTAAGTTTCTGAGATGAATGATTCTAACTGACATAGTTCAAAAGAGAATGAACTATGTCAGTAAATGGTGAGGTGTCATCAAAGAGGCCAAGAAGACTGCAAAGGTTTAAATTATCACCCTAAAGTAACTCTCATGATGTATAAAGCATTTTCTTTTTTCTTTGCAGCTTATTAGCATTCTCATTCTTCTAAAAAAGCCAGGTGGAAATTTTTAAAATACTGACATGTATTAGAGTTTTCCAGAGTTATTCCTGTTCTGTAACTATCGTGTTGCAGGGAAAGTACAGAGCTGATAAATGGGATAATTTCTGTGCCACAGATAGCACATCTGTCACTCACATGTCACTCACTTGGGTCTGCACCCAGGTGATCAGAGAGTTTCCCACACTTACCACCTTTGTCCAAAGATATTTCTTTTTAAAGCACCTTGTCATGTCTTTCAAGATCTATGTTAGCATTGTGGAAATCTAAATGAAGTCTCCTTCCTCTATTTATTTTAATCCAAAATACAGGCAGAAATGTGTGTATATAAAAAATAAATATTATTAATTATAAAATAGACTTTGTAAATGTGTTTCAAAGTTTAGAATTCCCAAATAAAACAATATTCCCAACAGCATTTTCCTCATTTAAAATTATTCATATGCATTCCCCAGAGTACTGGGAAAGCAGATAGCAGAGGCTTTTTATATACAGCGTATAATTGACAAAATCAGGTTCCTGGAACACAGATAAAAAGGTGTCCCATTTCTGCTGGATCCACTTTTTGAAAACCTGTGATGTGTTTTTTGATTCACTCACTGAGGGCAATGCCCAGAGAAGGGATGGGATAATTTTGGGGAGGGAAGAGACTCGTGCTTCAGGAAAAGTGATTACTTGGTATCCAGAGATCATCTGGGAACCAAGTGAAGAGAGTATGTGTGTGGTCTGAGGTCAACTGTACCCATTGTTCAGTGTAGTCTGTCTCTCAAAAATGAACTAGTCGTTCTGCAAGCCCTGGCTTTGTAATATAGCCAAGAACAGAGGGTGCTCATTTTAAACAAGCATCTCACTGATGCTCACATTTGCCCCTACTGAATTTCATGGATGCTAAACTATTGCTTCTGAAAATGCTGCCTACTTTTTCTTAACTCTTCTACCCTGTGAGAAGGGGCAGGGAAGCAAAGGTCTTCTCCTCATGTGAGGAGGGACAAGTACTTTGCTGTGGAAATGTTGGCAGGTCCAGATCTTTAAGCTGGAGGAAAGTTTAGGCTGAGGAACTTGGCATGCATGGTGCTGCAGGCATCAGCAGCTGGTTCTGCCTCTGAAGCAACAGCCGCTGTACCTGGGGCTGAATCAGAGTATGCTAAGTTTTAACAGGGGTATTCCTAAACTTTTAATCTTCTAGCACTGTGTCTGTTGCTTTGGAGAAACAGTGAGCTGTGAGTAAAACTATTTAACAGTTTCTGTCAAAAAATTTGGAACCTCAGTGGCTATTTGACTGTTGGGAGATATTTTTCTGGAAAATGTATCAAGGCCAGAAGCTAATCCTATTTTATAAATGTTTTCCTTCCCTAAACAGCACTCTGAAGGGGTTGAGTTCGGTTTTGAACATTACCTCAGACAGTTTTCATAAACACATTTTGGAAGATGGTGGCTGGGCTAGTTTTGTTGGAAAATACTCTTTCCCTTTTGTGAAATTTTGTTCTAAATTATTATTTGAATATGTGTATTGGAGCTTGTCATCTTAAGATCCTTGAACACATCGAAACTTTCCAGAATTAGAGAAGATAGCACATCTCTGTGTTTAACAGTCCTGACAGACTTTTCTTCTAGGTTCACTTCTAATTGTTCTTTCATCCCTTTTATTATTTCTGGCTCCAAAATTTCCTGTAGCAATAAGCTCCATATTTTAATTACATGTCAAATGAGAAAGTGTTTATTTCTGTTAGCTTTAAACAGGCTGTAATAATTTCACGTTCTTCAGAATGAGAAATAATTACAATTGTTACCTATTCATTCTCTCCATGCCATTTGTGGTATGCTTTACTTTTCTAGTATCATAATTTATTTCTTTCTGAATCAGTAGAGTCCTAATCTGTAGTAGGCCTCCTACACCGCTGATCAGTGGCATTATCTCTCTTTTTCTAGGAGACAGAATGCCACAGGGACGTTTTTTAAAAAGATGTTTGTGTTGTCCTGGTCTGTGCTAAACTTGGAGCTGGGAGTAGAAACAACTCATCTGATTTAAAGTGCTTTGACGCAACCTGAGAGTAAGGATAGTTCTGTGTGTACTTTTCTCTTACCTTTTAAGTTTTAATGCATTAGTGGAGCAGAATATTTGTGGTGTTCCAAGAAGAGGGCAGGTCTGATTCATATACACCTGTCTGAGCAGTGAGGGAGCAGTCACCTTCTGTTTTCCACCCAACTTCAAGGGAACCCTAATGATGCCCAATTTGCAAAAATCTAGTGGTGAGTGTACATAGGCAAATGTGGGTTTATATCAGATACTTTATGCAAGATGCTGCTTAGTTTTAAAACAAAGTCTGGGTAAAGGTGTGTGACAGGAGGTGGAGATCAGTATCACAGGACAGTGAGAACCTTGAAGAGCTCTCCGGTTCCATGTTTCATATCCAACAGCTTGTCTAGAGGTCTGTTTGGGTCAGGCTTCTTGCTGGAGTACCCAGGCTCCAGTCACACTCCCCTGGTGAGCTGTATCCTGTGACACTTGGCATTGAGCAGACTGCAAGAGCCAGTGAGAGCTGGCTGGTGAGCAGGAGGTTTCTATAGCAAGAACAACTGCAAAAAAGGGAAGATATGTAAGACCTGGCAAACAGAGATTTCACTACCAGCACAGCCCACTTCAGAGCAGAATTTCTGCTTGTTTTAAATCAAAAAGTGGTGTCTTTTTATCATAGCTGTAACTTTGAGACAGTAGGGTAAAGTGTTTGGAACCAAAGAAAGTTGGATAAGTGCTTGTTCTTAATGGGTGTTTTTAAGAACTGCGTTCATAGAGATGTTATTCTCTAGGTGTATGTCATTCAGTATTGCCATAGCTAATATTGATATTATGATTCCTAGGTTCAACTGAGCAAAAATTCACTGTATTTTCTGCTATGCACTTTCAGTGAAATAGAGATATCTGTTCAAATATTTTGGAGAGTTAGATATTCATTAATATATTAATCATCATGTATTCAGGTGTTCTTTTTCAGTCGTCTGCGGGGAGCAGAAGGAAATAAGGAAGAAAAGTAGGGAGAAAACTAATAAGGTGAAAGTTGGGTGATAGTTTTCATTTTACCTGAGGGGGGGAAATGGAGAACTTTAATAAAATTAACGCTTTCTGTCCTAGGGTTTAGTCTTCACTTGTGACAGGCCTTTTCTCTCGATCTACAACAGTGAAATGGATCTAGTTCTCTCACTTGACCATAATAATTATTAGGCAGACAGAAAAACCTACTTGCCTAAGAACTCTGACTAGCTAAAATGGTAAAGGGTCATGGATTGAGACCAATGCCTAAGATTTTTTTCCTAGAGTTGTGGTTGGTTGTATGTTTGCATTGTATTTAATTTCTTCAGCCCACACAGCAGACTAGACAGACAAAAGAAAGAGAATTAGATCTGCAAGAATGCCATCTACTGAAAAATACTGTAGGTCTGCCCTCTTCTGGGCAGTAGGGTTCCAGAGCCTGCTGTGACAGGTTTTTGGTTTCCCTCATATTATTTTCCAGCCAGCTGTGTAAGATTTGTAGGCCTGTGAGCTGAGACAGCTCCTCCTGTCTTCTCCTCCCTGTTATCTCCAGCTGTGAGATGGTCCTTCTCACACCTATTAGAAATTAACAGAAGTCAGGAATTAGGGATATGAGGTCATCATCTTGCTGGGAAAAGATAAGCTCTGCCCTCCTTCATTGTGATCTCCTATGGAACTTGGAGTGCTCCTGAGGCAATGCTTTAGGATATACTTAACACAAATCCCAGTCTCTCCATGTGTTGCACGTCCTGCCCAGTCTTGAATGTCATAAGACAATGTCTTCTCCCAGGTAATACAAATATCTCTGTTAAGCCTGGATCAGAATAAAAGAATCATAAGGAAAAGGAAAATTCAAAGAAGGAAATCTCAACTTAAAGACTTAGCATAAGGAAATAATCTCTCTAATTATGATGTGCAGTTTCACCCGGCTCGTTCTGCATCCAGAAACCCAAAATGAGCATTTGCTCAGAGCCAATAAAAGTTAACTCTTCCTGTCTCTTCCATGGGTAAGTGAATATGAAAGCATTTCACTCTCTAGTTATTCTAGGATCTTCTGTTCTGTCACTTGACGCATACTGATTCTCAGTTGCAACCATTTTAAATCCTCAATGGTTTTGAAAACATAAATGTGGGGGGTTTTTGCGAACATTTCCTTCTTTAGACCACCAGACTCTGGATCCACCTGGACCTAGTCACATTTGCAGGGCTCTGCAGTAGATTTAGGGTGCAGCCTGTACTGTGAAATGGCATGGCTGGCCTGTCTGGGTTTGCTCGGAGGGACGTTGTTCAGCGCCTGATTGCTGGATTATCCCAGTGTCTGTGAGGGATGTTTGCCATTCCACATCATGGTCTGACATCTTGTTATAATCTACCTTACTTCTGCATGTTTTCTGAAGGCTTTGCAGTTTTCTTCTCACTTAGACAGTGTGTGTATATCAAACCTCTGACTGTGGATGAGAATGCCTGGAACTAAGAACATTCGCACCCCTCATTTTCCTTTTGTGAAGCTCAGTTTTCACGGTTGCTTTCCAAAAAGACAATTTGCATATTTCATCCATTGTTAGTAAACAGATTATAAGGCACTCGTTTGTGTGCTAAATCACAGCAAACTGTGCTTTGTGAATCTGATTCTCATCTCCCCTTCATTCTAACCTGGCTTAACTCCATTGATTTCAGTGGAATTACTGCTGATTTATGTTGTGAAAATGAGGGGAGAACCCAACAAGCAAATTTCCCTTTTGCACATGAGCGTGCCAAAAGAAGCCCTAATTTACCATTGTGAATCTCTTCCAATATAGTGCTGGCTTAATTTCTTTTGAATTACTTGGCTGGAATGCTACTGTAGTGAATCAGGCCCAGGATTCATATAACTATCTTTGTGTGCTTCTTTCTCCTTGTTTTTTTTTTTTTCTCTGTGTATATTACCTCACATGAACACTGAATTTACTGTCTGCTTTGCAGGTGACATGCACATGACTTAATAAGGAAATGCATTTTTTTGAAATCACAAGATCTGTTCAACAGAAAATGGCTACTACAAATGGGAATTCCAACCCAACAAATCTTTGTTTCTGGTTATGTCATACTATCTAAATAACCTGTAATTTCTCCCCAGTCTTTTTACAGTACAATCTCAGTGTGTACTATAATTACTGAATGCTTTTGCTGTAACATGGCTTTGGTAATGATGTGAAAATGCTGCTCTGCCTCTCCTTTTGTCTTGAGAAGGATATGCATAACACAATATAGCTAAATGCATGATAATTGCTTACTCACACATAGATGTATCTAGCCATAACTACACAAAACTTAGTTTTCAGCAGTCTTTTATGGTTTTTGTACATTTACATATTTGTTATAAGTCCAGTCTGGAAATTAATATACCTCTGCATTTAAGGATAAAATACAATACAAATGAGTCCATCTTTTTAAAATCCAAGTGAATTACACCCACAAACTGATAAATACGATACTAAAATCAATATAAGAAACTGGCGAGAGTAACTGAAAGATTCATATGTTACGAATCTTTGGCAGAAAGAGAATTTTCTGTTTGTAGGAACAAATTATATAATTTTGCATCATGCTGTTTGCACTCACACTAGGCAACTTACAAACACAATATCAATGAGGAAAATATTTTCCATGATCCAGGTTAATTTAGTAGTGGTTTTTGTACACTTGTCAAATGAACAGGACTCACACTCCTAAATTACTGAAGTGCTTTGAAACATTTCTTCTCCATCTCTGTTTGCTGTATACCCTACATTCCAAGCATAAGATTAAAATCAGCTTGATGGTTGTGTTTCTGCAGCTGATTTAGGTGGAAAGCAGACAACCTCATGTGAAAGATTCCCTCAAATTCTCTTCTGAGAGAGTCCTTGTGAAGAGGAGAGGAAAACACTGGCTGAGAAGCAGTAATGATGGGTGTTTTCACTACACTGCAATTGTAATCACCTGTGCGCGGGGTAAAATTTTGTTCCACACATCTACTGCTACTCCAGAGTGGCTCTCGAGGCACAGTTACCTGGATCCATGATTTAAGCTTTTACAAACAGTAGCTCTCTAGGTCCCTCCTTCCTGTGACAAAGGACTAGCTGAAGCATAAGAAGTTAAAATGAGACCTCATTACCTTGGCCATTACTGCACATACAGTAACGATTAGAAGAAAATCTGGGAGCAGGGAAAGACTAAGAGCACATTCACATGCACACATGAGAAAAAGAAGAGATTACCTGAATCTTTCACAAATAACCATCAAGGTATCAGCTCCATAGAATGCCAATGTTAAAATTACAATGAAAAATAATTAAACTAGAGTGATTTGAAAATAGCACTAAAAATTCTGCCCAAACACTGTCTAATGAGTAACTAATGACAATTATTGCCACTTTGTAGTCAAGCTCCACACAACAGAGCTATTGAAAAATAATTTTCCTGCAGCCCACTATAAGAACAACTATTCTAAACTCCCCAAACACAGGAGATGGCAATATGAACACCCTTAATTTAAGTTTTGGATCTATAATTTCATATGCTAAGTAGGGAGAAGAAAGCTACATTTGAAATACTAAATGCTTTTAAAAATTTATTAATTTAGCATGTCAGCATGTCAACAATATTTTAAATACTGCATCACATTTTCAAAGAAGTAATGTGGTTTGTTGAGTTACACCCAACTTTGTACATTAATATTTTCTCTCTCATGCACTCATAAACACATCCGAATTTAAACATGCAAACCATGTTTGTGCAGAAATGTGGATGAATGAATAGATGGATGGATGGATGGATGGATATCTGCCTCCCTTAGGGGTTTGTATAAATAGTATGTTTGTAAAAGGAGTGGAGGAACACAATTAAAATGAAGAGTCAATTGTTCCTAAAGAAAATAAACACTTTCTGGTAGACTTACAGTATCAGTTGTCACATACTGTTAACTGTATGTGTCCAATGTCTGAGAAATAGTAATAATAATTTAAAAAAATAAGAGAAGTAATATCTTAGTAACAACTGGAAAAGTCTGGGCTGTCTTTTGCTTCATTTGTGGAAGGTGCAGGGCAATACTATTCAATTTCTGTCTGCTTCAGGACAGCATCTGTCACATCATAGGACTGGACCATCAGTGCATGCAGAGGATAAGCAAGAAGCAGGCCAAGAGAAATGAAATTGGTCTAATGCCAGTGTTGCAATGATTGAAAGGAATGAGCTACAGTGCAAATACAAAATCAAATGCTGGGAGCTGCCATGGGACAGCATGGAAAGCTGGAGGGTCAACTTTTTTATTCCCTCTTTACTATCAGAACTAATGATATAGACAGAGACCAGGCTATTTGCTTAACATGGTCACTTTCTGCTTGATGTATTTACTAGCAGGAATATCAAATCATGTTGTCCCCTAAAGTGTTCAATGTACCCCTTGTGCTCCCTCTGTTCCAAGACCAATGGCAATCAATCAGGCCCTTAAATGCAAGAACCTTTTCTCACAGCATCTAAGGATTTATGGAGTATTTCACAAAGGAGAACAAAGCCTGTAGCTGTGACTATGAAACAAGCGACACATGGAGCAGTAAATAGGCAGTGGCACAGCAGTATATTCATACCACCAAGCTCAGCCACCTGCTAAGTTAGGTGGTGAGGAGTCCCAGGCTCTTTGTGTAGTCAGTGAGGAGGGAGAGCTCTTCCGTGAGGCAATTGAGAGAAGCAAAGAAAGTCCTCTCATCTGCTCCATTGCTTGTGCGAGATAATTTGATGTGGGTATTATGAATACTTCCTATAAAGTAGTAATGGGAAAACAACTGCTGAAATGCCTGGAACAGGCATCACAGCCCCACATCCAATTGTTTTGTTTCTAAATTGTGGGAGAAATACATTCAAATTCAGAGTCGTCCTAGCTAGAGGAAAAAACTCTAGGAAAAGCCTCCTTGCCAATGCTGTGGTGGATTCAAAAATTCTGGGCAAGCACAAGGAATCCTCAAAATGTTTGTGAACAGCATTTCTATGCGGAAGAGAAGATGTGTCTACAGGAATTAATAGTGCTATAACCAGAGCTTTCTGATAGCTTCAAGAGCCTAGATTTTATACTACAAAGCTAAAATATCTTTGCAGTTTGGGTCATTAGTTTATGTTAAATTGAAACAGAAGGAGCCAAGTCCATGTTGGACCTGAAAGAAAGATGTTCTGTTGTGCTTGTTACATCCTGTCTGGCAGTAACATTCTGACATGATGCAAGGGAAAGGAAGGAATAAGGCCCCTGGATTTGAGAAGCAAGAAGGGTACTGTACGGGTACAGGTGTTGCCCATAAAACTTGACTGAGGGAATTTTCTCCAGCACTCATGCTTGGAATGTCAGCTAAGAGAGGATCTCTAAAATGAGTGGATAAACTGCAGATGGTGTTTTGAAGAAAGGAGAGTCTAGTTCGAGAATACAGAAGAAATTATGTAAAGAACAGTTTCAGTTCTCATTGTTGATAACTAATACTGGTGATAATCTAGTGTGAATCTATGTGAGTGCCTATTTCTGCCAACCCTGCTTTCCATCCAGGCTGCAATACTGGCCAGTGCTTTAATGGCGCAATCTGGCCCAAGATGGGCATCAATTCAAAACAGCCAACTCAGAAATGAAATACATGGAAAGAGAAAAAGCAAAACAAAACTCCATGTGAAAGGAAAAAGATCCAAACAACTGATGGTCTTTCTGATCCCTGAATGGATGCCAGTTGTCCTGAGGCAGTGAAGTAGCCAACAGATAATTCCAAACTTTGAAAGGCATCCATATCACCACTCGGTCAGGCAAGGGAAAAAGAAACAGCATATTGAAAAAAAAGAGGAGGGTAAAAAAAATACCCCAGCTCTCTGTCAACAGCCTTTATAAAAATGTCTCTTGAAAAAAATGGATCTCAGGATGGATTTCCATTCAGTCTGCCAAAGCCACGTTTACCCACCAGGTCTGTGCCCTGCTCAAGCCAAGTTTACCATCTCACAGCAATCCTCATGACTCAGACCAGCCAACAGTGATGACTAAAGAAATTGCACTTCCATGAACTATGGCAACAAGCACGTGGGGCACGCTGCACAGAGGAATAAGAGGGAAATTCGTACATGGCCGCCTTGTGTTTGCTTGCTTGTGGGGGAAAGAGGCACAATCATCCACATTCACAGAGGGAGCAAGCAAGCTTTCCAGATCAACTGGCTCCTTCATGACGAGAGCAGGCCACAAGCCAGACATGTCACTCTCACTTTCTGCCTCTTTTATCTCTCGCCACAACTAGGGACTGCAGGGAGGAGATTGTTCTGGCTGGAAGCAAAGGGACACAGGTGGTACCAGCAGCTGCAAGCTCTTTAGCTCTCGTTGGCTCCACTTATTAGAACATGCATTGTATGTTTAATACATTGCCTCCCGTGGTGTGGGAGTAAGAGTTGGAGGCTGGGGGTGCTGCACCACGGTCTCTTGTATTGCTGGGGAGGGAAGGCAAGGTGGAGGCTGCTCCTAGTAAGAGATAATTAGAAGCTAGGGCTCCTGAAGAGAATTTGGTAACTCCACAAGAAAACCAGCTGTCCTTGATTACAGTGATATATTAGTCACTCTATGGTTGCTGTGCCAGTCAGCATTTTGCATACAGCAAATAAGTGCAGAGATATTTTCTAGGCAGAAATATGTGGGGACAAAGTTCTATGCATGGCTTACCTCTGAGATGGGCTGATTTGTTTGTTTATTTGTTTTTATATTGCTAGCTATAAAGAACAAAGGATTTGGGGAGGTCTGAGCCAGATATCTGCCTTTTATTTACTTTTTAACTCTAAGGATCCCCATATTTTTAGTCTTGCCAAACTCACTCTGTGTGTGATAATACTCTTCACCTATAACACATATGGGGGGGGTTCTACCATGAACAGTATGATTTGAATCAGTTTAAATTATCACATGCTCTGATAACTGAGTAAAATTTTATGAACCACTATTTACACCCATGGGAAACTTTTCTGTGCTGCTTATTTCCAGAAATATTATCTGAAAAATACTGTTTACTCCTTATAATCTTACTTTTAAAACCCAGCTGGTCAAAATCTGTTACTTTTATTCAAGATTTTAAAATAAAAATCTGGTTAACTACAGATCTAGCACTTTTGATTATAAAAGTTATTGGAATGTGTTTTCAGAGACAAAAAAGTGTGGAAACCAATGGGTGAAAGAGGAGAAAAATGCAGCACAGGATCATCTATGTAGATTGCTACCACACTCAACTGATACTACTTCTTGGCAAGATTTTCTTAGACAAACAAAGTGCAGAAGATTTTGTCTGGCTGGACTTGTGTGAAACATTGGTATCACAGGGGTGGAAAATTATCAAGGCATAAAGGGAGGATTTGGTCAAGAGCTTTGAGGTGGGGCAGAACAGGTTAAAGGGCATATGACAGTATTTTGTGCTGAAAGAGTAGGTATTGCAGTTACAGGTTCCTGCAGGCTCAGTCTTATGACAGGATTTACTTAATACTTGCATGATTGACCATGTCATGTAAAGCGAGAGAGTGCTAATGAAATTTGTTGAGGTTTTCCTAACCTTGGGAAACCTTGGCTGTGGAGATATACAGCATACAAACCAGAAAGGCAGTATGGATGGGAGTCTTATCAATGGAGAGAGAATACTGCGCAAGATATGAGCAGTAGCATGAAGTGCTTGGTCACTTACTCATGAACCAACAACAGTTTTAGGTGCTTTTTGCTAGAGCTTCTTACCTGGAGATAACAGAAAGGAAAGAATTGGGTGTGTAATCAGTCAAGCACATCAGTGGCTGAGACCCATCAGGGCCATCCTGTGGAAAAGTCAAATGCAGGCCTAGGATGTATTGACAACAGATAAAATCCAGAGTTCTCAGTAGAAAATCCACACCTATGTCAAATAGTTGAAAATAATTCTGATCTATAGAAACGTGTTAAGTTTTGCTGACAAGATGAAATAGGACCTAGGTTTCTGAAATGCTTGAAAACAGGTATTCAAGTACATGCCAAAATAATCACAAACAATTTATTTGGCTCATTCTCCAGATTGCCAGATTTTACTCATATTTTTGCTGTTCTGTTAAACCTAAATATAGTCTTAAGCACTTCTTCACTTATGTTGCAGAGTGACTATGATTTTTCTCCAAGCTTCTGTCCACTCCCTCCCCAAGCTCTTTGTGTGTCTAACTGGCAGTAATGGAAAGCAGTTGAACGGTTGTAAGGAGGAAAGACAATCACAGAGGACAAAAAGAAACTGGTATTTGCCATCAAATGAAAACAACTTAGCCACATGCAGTCTAACTCTTGGTGGGGACAGGGACAGTTTCTGCAGTACCACAATACTTACCTGTCACATAAACAAGACAACACATATCCCATGAGCTCCTTTAGTCTCCCCACACCTACCACTCCCAATGAGCTATGTAGTCCTGAAGCCGTTTTATTTTATTTTTGAATGCAATGTTCTATAGTGTAATTCACTGTGGCACAGTTAACAGTCCTGACCTCTAATGTATGTCTTTCTTTAGGAGATGTCAAGGAAACAGTACTCGAAAACTTACAGTTTACCCTAAACAATCACCATTGGGATCCACCCTACTATCAGAGTACTTCTACTACATTGTGATGTCCTCAGCAAAGTATTTTTCTAGTTCACTAAACTCTGAAGTATATTAAAATATATGCTGTAAGGCTAGTGTACTTTATGTCCAGTGGGAAAAACCAAACCCTCCCACATAAGTTACACTTAGCTTCGTTGACTCCCTAATGAGTTTTGTTTGTGGTGTTTTGTTTAGTACTCTTACCATTCTGGCCTAGAAGATAAAAATGCTCACTTACTAACCAGCTTTTCCATTATCTCTGTTAGCCCTCCCCCAGCATGAAACTACAATGGAAAAAAAGGAATCCTGAAGTACTTTAACTTCTTACCCGATGTCAGTGGATCATATGGTCTCTAGAACCAAGATTTCCATGTGCAGATTAACATTTCCTTAGACATTAAGTCAAGTAATTATGAACACAGCTTGATTACTACATGTAATCAAAGCCAGGCTTGCTGTTTTGTACCAGTTTTTTCCAGCCAGAGTAAGCACTGTTATTACCAAGTCTTGCTTTTCCTGGTTTTCATCTTGTTTACAGGCTGGAAAAACTGAAATGTCATAAGTAACTGAGGGAAAACTAGGCTAAGCAGAAACTTGTCGTGGATTTGGCCTCATTTCACTCACACCCTTTCCCAATACTGCAAATAGACTCCTGAGAGCAAGCATCAATGCCATGCAAATCTAATTGGAAAAGTAATAAACAGAAACCTACTTGGATGGTTTTCTTGCTGTTTATAACCCAGGAAGCCACCTAGAAATTTAATCCATTTCACTGAATCTGTTGACATATTGACAAATAGGAAATTAGGAAAAAATATAAGTAAAATCAGGTACATTGTGATGCCCCTGATATTTGTATTTCCTGTCATACACAGTAGTCATTAGAGAACGTTAACTGGTATCTGTCTGCAACTTCTCCGCATTTCCTTGTGTCCTATTCCTGAGCTATTTTATTCCTATGAAAGATAAAAAATTAACAGTCTGTAGATCAAGTAATTATAATCGTGAGGCCACAGGTTGATAGGGCCTATGGAGAAATGTCTACCTTTAAAAATGTAAGTATAATTACTACATTATGTCTTGGAATAAATGGGAGAGAGGGGGAGCTGTGGACTTCTGTCATGGCTATTGAATCAAAACGAGGAGGAAAGGAAACATCACTGGCTAGGGCAGAGATTGGGCAAAAAGGGAAGGTTGAAAATAACTGTGGGGCAGATCCTTGACAGTTTTCATTCATTACCTACCTCCTTTAGTATTCCTGCTAGCATTTCTGTTTTGTAGAGGTCTGTAAGATGTGCCAGGCTAACTGATTTTGCATCTCCAAGGCACATTATCTGTGCTGCTCGTGTAGTCGTGCAGCGTTTTGCTCACAAATACAAATAAGTATCTGCTGGGAGGAAAGCTTGTCTCTCCCACCCCCTTACTCCACAGCTGTCTGGAACCACTCCAAGCCTCAGAAAGAGGCTTACATTTGATCCCCAAAAGTCCAGTCTGTAAAGATAAGATGATTGATTTTCTTTCCTCTGTAGACCTAGTTGTCCCTCGTAACTTTCCTGTTCTTCTGTTTCCTCCAGGAAGGCATTGAAGAAATTTTACATTTCTCCATGAAGGTGGTCTTTTGGGAAATCAACACTTGTTTTTTTCTCCTCCTGGGGGGTGACTTCCTTGAATGTGACTTGATCCCAAGAGGTGACTGTGCAGATTGAACAAGTAAAATTCATACGGAGGTTTCCTCTCCATAGATGATGCTGCAGTTAGGAACTTGCTAAAAGGCAGTTGACAATCTGTTGCCATATTTTCAGGCTTTAAATGAACCCTTTGGAAACCTGCACCTTTGCTAAGGTATCCTTACTTGGAAATGACTCCTCCGACCTCTGCAGCCTTGGCTGCCAGCTTGGAAGAAGGGAAGTGAGGAAGACAAAGAGAGGGAAGAAGGGAGTCAGTGGGCAAATGAAGAAAAGAGGAAACCTGGAATAAAAACCCGCAGAAAAGAGCGCAACTCCTACATCATGAAAGGGAGATGGTTAACCCATGGGTTATATGTACAAAACCACCATAAATTGGGAAATACAATGGTGCTAGCTACTGGAAGTAGGGAAGAGAATTTGCGTGATGTCATGCTAGGAATACTTTCAGCTGCTCTTAATTTCATTACTTTTCTTCCCTTTCCTCTAACCTGCTGGGTAACTTTAGACAAGGCTTGTAACATGCCGAGGCCTCCGTTTACTCATTAGTGAAGTGTGTACAGTAATATTACCTACCTCAAAGGTTAAATGATTGAAGCTTAATTAATGCTTTCTTCTACAGTATCTGTTGAAAGATACTACACTACTGCAGTACTCCTACTGTATTATTACAGTTTTAAAATTTTATTATGCCTTCCCAGCCTTTGTAGTCATCATGCTCTCTTAGTATTTGTTTCACAAAAGCAATTGACAACTCTTTCAAAAATGGGGAGAAGGAAAGGGAAAGTCATGTAGTAATAGGGAGGCAATAGCACTATATTAGAAACACATACCAGTGGTGAATTCCAGCCATATATGGAGCCTTTCTATGTGGGGCCTCTGTGGGATGTGAGCAGTACGTAGCTCCTAGAGATAAGGAAGGATTTGTCGCACGGTGCTGCTGTTTTGTGCAAACACAAGGCCGCAGAGTGAGCCATAAACTAAAATTTCAGCCTTGTCTTGGACGTAGATGCTCAAAAGAAAGTTTGCTTTTTGATACTCCCAAAAAACCCCAGTATTTTTAAACATGTATTCATTTTTTTTCTACATTACATGGAATAGAGAGCAGACCAACAAATAAATCTATGAAATATTTGAAGGAAAACAAAGGATGTAGTAAGTGGCTGGACTTACTTTTTAGTCGGATGAAATTTTGGGCCAGTGTGAGTCTAAGGGACAAATACTGGGCACATATTTTAAAATCTGAAAAAGGGAAAGGGTTTTTGCACACATGGTCATTTTTTTTCCTGATGGGACTGAGGCCTGCCAGTGCTGGATCAGCTAAATCTGGGTTTCATCAAGCATTTCTTTGCCAGAAGCCTGTTCCTGGCAGCATCCCACCCCTTTGCTTCTGCCCTTCGGTGAAAAGGCCCTTTGCTCCAGCAGGAATGGAACCACGGCCTGAGTATGGTGAGTGCTGGTGGATGCCAGAGAGTTGCCTCCTGCAACTGCGTTTGTGGAGAAAAGTGTCCAAAAATCTCACCCTTTGCCTCACACCTGTGTTTGAGCAGAGCAGTTCTGTGGCCTGTCTGGCACCTGCAGGACAGCACACTGTAAGTTAATGAAAGTCTGCAATTGGAAGGATTCATCACAAAAAGAGAAAGTGAAATGGGCAAGTGAAATCCCACTTGCTCTGTTTGGACTAATAAAATTAAATAATTTCTTGAAATCAAGTGTGAAGGAATATTATTATTCTATTATTGGTATTAATATTTATGCATTCTAGAAGGTAACTCTGTCTTAGAAATTAGATAGCTTAAATTGGACTGGAAGATTTTTCTGTTTTATTTCAGGGTAAGTTTCAAAGAAATTGGGCCTCCAAATTTTGAACAGCGTTCTGCCACCAGCAGGAGTAAGAGAAATGAAATAGGTGGCTCTTTTTCTGGACCTTTGACTTCTGGAATATGTTTGAAAACTCTTCCTGGCTACTGATGACGTAAGAGTGAAAATTAGAGTATGATTTTTCAGTCCTCAATTGAGTTTGCATTGTGCAAGCACCTTCCTTTAGACTGTGAATTGTGCAAACTTCATATGAAAATAACTTTTCATATGAAGTTTGCACAATTTATTCCCTTTTTTAAGAAGGAATAAACAGGGAACCCCACAGTGCCGTTTTTCCCATGATCAGAATATAAGTTAACTTAAAGATTTCCAGGAACTAGAAATGCATTGCTGCCATTTCTCTCTTTACAGACCAGAGCATTAAAACCCCCTTCCAGTTCCACAGACAAGCTAACTATTCAACTTTCTGGTGATTATTTTATGATTAAGACACTGATCTGAGATATGGGAGATCTATATCAAATTTCTGGCCCTGCAATAGATTCCTGTGTGACCAGGGGCAAAGCAATTAATACTTCGGTGATTTCATTCCCTGACTGTAAAACAAAGATGGTATTGCCTTGGCTTGGCTACAGCAGTACATTGCCAAGCACTTTTCTCAGCAGCAAGGTAAAATTTTGGAAAGAAAATAATTCTCTTCTTCCTACTCTTCATCTTCCAACCTTTTAGCTGTGTTACTACAAGTGTTTGTAGGATCTGGTGGGTGGAGAAAAAAAGTCATGGGCATTTAACCTGGATCAGACCACTAAATTGGTGGGTACTGAACAGAGGAGATAGTGCTGGGGACCTGGGGTGAAGCAAGAAAGCTGCAGCTGAGCATCTTTACTGAGAAAAAGCTAAATGGAATAGTACCCCTTCTTCTAGTTGCACATGAGCCCCACCAGCACAGTTGTTGTTTACAGCACCGTAGCTAGACAGCCAAATTGCTATTGGACTCAAATTGTGATAGACTCTAGAAATGAAAGCATTTGTTAAATGACTATTGTCCTGAGCAGCTACTTTAGAATTTGATATGTTGATCAAAGAAAATATCTCTGTTTTCCACTTGGGACAGTGAGTACAGGCTAATGAAGTAATTTGTTGACAGTTGAAAATGCATCAACACTAAGAACTGAATTCAGTTCTCTGCAATCCCTGCTTAGTGTTTTCCTCAGAGGACTCTCTTTCCTCCCCACCAGCTTGAAGATTGTCCACATAAATTAAATGGATTCAAACTGTACCTTTAGTGGAATTGATAAGTGTTTCTGCCAGGAAAATATTAATCTCCAGGGAATATGTTTTGGACAGGGCCTTGTAGTATCACACAAATGCAAATAGTAATGATACTACTCCAAGTATAGGAGGTTATAAGTCAGAGGGGATAAATCCTTCCTGATCCAGAAAACAGAGGCATTCCCATTCTGCAGGCCAACACTGCAGCTTCCAAAAAGACAGCAATTGCCAGAAGTGGAAGTTTATGGGTAGAGGTTTGTGCGTTAAGCAGTCAATAGCACCGCCCACCCAAGAGCCCTGCACTCCAAACCAGGTGCTTTGCCACCATCCCTTCATCCACCAGTCCCTTTTATTGCCCTGCTTGAGGAAGCTCCAGGGTTTTAACAGCAAAAGAGATGTCACAACTTCCCGTGGGCTTCCCTTAGTGCTTGGGGCTCCATGTTGGTCCAGGCAGTACTTGTATGATCTTGCAGGGCTGACAAGACCTGCCCTTCTCCCACCTGAGTGTGGCAGGCTGCAGAGCCCTCCTGGGCCAAGCACCCAGGAATCTGAGGAGCTGGCACAGGCACCCCATCTCAGACAGGCACACGAAGTGTGTGGCTCTGTCTGTTGCCATCTGTAGCTGAAGAAATGGCTTTGTCGGTTGATTACCGGCATAATTACAGAGCAAGGGCACAGCACCTTCTCCTCCACTGGAACTCTACAACCTACCTGCAGCATTAGTATCTGTCTATGGTTGATTGCTCTCTGCTGGGGCAATCATCTTGCTTTAATTTAGGACACTAATGATATCATGAGATAGTTTGATGACAGTGTAATTCTTTTGATGTTTGTTGTTACTGGATATAACAGCTGGTTTTGATACTATAAAACACAACATTTCATGTCCTCCCAGGGAGTGGAAAGGGGAAGAAAGAGGGTGGTAGCAGGGAGACAGGCAGAGGAGGAGGGAGAGAAGGAAAGGGAAGTCATTCAGTGCTTGCCTGATCTGCTATTTGGAGTGAATGATAATTTTTTAGTGCAGCAAAGCTGGCAGCAGTGCTTTTGCTATCAGGGTTTTTACTGTGCTTCTCTGCTTATCTCTCAGCATGACCACTGAAATCTGTGAGATCACACTACGAGCCATGGTATCCTGTCAGGTTTGAAATTATTTCCGACAGGCTACAAAAACAATTGGGCCCTCACTTTGGCTGCTTTTACACTAGTTGAAGTCTAATTTATAAGATAGATCATTCGCTTCAGTGGTTCTGTCCTTGATACTTTTCAAGCTATGGCTGGTGTTGGTGACTTTTGTTTTGTGATTCTTGCATCTTCTGTGGGTTTTTTGATTTGCTTTGGTTTTGTTTTATTTTTTTTCTTTTTCCAGCTCATATCCCTATTTGATAGGCACAACTTCTTTATCCAAATGCATTATTTCCCTGCAAGCAGCTACTTCACTGTTCATATCAACTGTGACCTTCACAATACATCACAGCCTGCCTGAGCTGAGATTTATTTAGTACTCTCTAGAAAGCTCTCCAGTTAGATTTTAATCATATCTGTTCTACCTTTGTGTATGAAATAAGAGATAGCTTATTTTCCCTTTAGACCACAGGGCAATGCACAGTTGCTGCTAGGGACTGCTAAAGCATTAGATAACAGTCATTTAAAGCTACAGTTTTGCTGAGCTCCGTTAGACCTGTCTAGTTACAAGCCCACTCTTTGTTATGTAAAATTGGATACTTAATTGAAATCATACTTTATTTATAGAGAAATACATAGTGAGACTGGGCTTCAATAAACTAACTGGGCTACTGTGTTCCCACCAAAATGCCTTGGAAAATCTCACCTCTGTGGAATTGACTGTAAGAATTAGATATTCCTTTTGATCCTTTTGTCTCTAGCACAGAACACAGTGAAATAAAATTTCAGTAAAATATGAAAAGTTAAAACTTGCACCTCATCTATGCTCCTTTGCAAATTGAAACCAGGTTATATTTTTATGACTACTGAAATATACCTATATTTAAAAAATACTGTGTGCAATATTGTTTTCCTGGCAACAATATAAACATTTAGCATGTGAGACAGTCAGGGAATGACACCCATGTAAATAAAACAACATTGTTCCTCTTCACACCTTTATTTCTCTACTTTCTAAAAATCCAAGGGTCCATTGAAAAAATCCATTAATTCTTTGTACTCTACATCTTTCAAATATTGTGCATTCATGGCATCATAAGGGCTTCTGATCCTGCAGCACTGAGCCCCATATTTAAATGAAACATCCCAGCAGACTTCATGCAGCTCTTGGTATGTGAAAAGCTCAGTGAAAGGAGCACAGTGGTCAAACTCAGTAGGTGGAAGTTTCGTCCTTCTTCTTACATTTGCCTTGTGGTTTTCTGGGACAAAGGACTCAGCTCCACAAAATGCCTTGTTATGTTTGATGGATTACTGCTGTAGCCTGATGCTGTTCTAGAGTTCCTGTTTCACCATTCATTAAGCAAGGTCTGTGTTACCTAGAATTTTAGTGAAGTCCATGGACAAGCTTTTGATGACAAGCATCACATAGCATGTAGCTATTATTAAATGCTGGCCAGATCACTGTGCACCTTGTAAAGCATTTTTAGCCAGGTTCCAAAATCAATGAGAAGACACAGGAACTTTAATTTCTTCTGCGCTAAAGAACTTTCCTATAACATGGCGATAGTTTTTAGGGCTTAATGGGAGGAAACCCAAAGCATAGAAGATGCCATGAAGATGCCATTTGTTATTTTTGCAAACACGATACAGTTATGCCATGCCAAGACCATTCCTCTCAACAGCAAAACTACTCAGCTCAAGAAATGTGAAATTTCTGTTTCTACACTTTTCTTTCTATAATCTTTTTGACTGATTCCAAGGTGACAGACGACTGGGTGGCAGAATGTGTGATGGATGGCTTGATTATCTTAACAATTAAATATGTAATGAAGAGCTGGAAAGGTTCCATGTAAGTCTCATTTTCACCCTGGTTAAATATGGTGTGCATAATTAATTTTCAAATATGAAAGGGCTCCAGCAAGAAAAGAAATGAAAGAAAGTTGAAGAGGTGGTGAATATTTTATCAAACGTCACTCATTCAAAACTCATTAATATACATAGTCCAGGAGTAACCATCTCTTATGAAGTTAAATGCAGCAGTGCTTATTTTCTTGGCAGATTATCCGGTTTATTGTTGAACATAATGGTTTAATATCATCTATGGACCAAACCCAAGCTCTCAGAGAGGCCATCAGAAGGTGAAAAGTCATGGCTTTCTGTGGGGAGGTCAGAGGTAGCGCAAATTTAAGAGAAAGGAGACTTTGTTTTTTTGGTCAATACACAAGTTTCTTTAACAGTAAAGCCATATGAGCCACTTTTCCTCATCCACAAGGGATTAATCTTGTCTAACTAGAGCCATGTCAGAGCTCTGACCTAAGAAAAAGAGCTTCAGCACTCAGTGAAGTGAAACAGACATGTTTGGGGAGATTTTGACCTGCCTGTATCAGTCATGTATCTTGTGCAGAGACCACCAGTAAATCTCCTTCTCCATCTGTAACCACTGGTGACCAAGGATGAGGAAATAGTCTTGTGTTCCTGTGCTGGCAAGGTACTTACATGCATCTGAAGTTTGAGCATCCAAGTGCCAGCAGTGGCCTTTCCCTATTTAAGAACACAATTGCCTCTTTCTTTGTGCTCTTTCTTCAGCAGGAGACAGTGAATTCCCCATTTGCTTTCTGAGGCCCTGGTACACACAGCAACTGGTTAGAGGTGAGAGAAATGGCACAATTCTCTGTCACAGTTTTGGACTTAAGAGAGCTGATGAAAACTTGGACATTCATCTTGAAGGAAAATCCATTACTTCAAAATGTATGTGTTCTAAATTACGATATTGAAAATGCCTCTCTGTGCTATTCTTCTTTTTTTTTTTTCCCTGGCTTTTTTTTTTTAATATATATAATTATGAACATGTTTTTTAAAAATATTCAACTAAATTTTCTATTTTAATTTGTTGGACCAAATCTACCTGTTCCTTTTGGGCCCTGTTCAGTATTCCTCTGAGCTATTTGAACACCACAGACTGACATGTTGTGGTCCTTATCTTTTCCCAAAGGAACTAGGCTACTTTGTCAGAACAAAAGCTCCTGATATTCAGGTTCAAATATGAGCTAATAGGAGCTATACCTCTCCACATCATAAAATCAGGACTTTAAAAAACTGTTTTCCTTTCAAAAAATTAGCAGGGAAATCCTGACTAGTTCTATAACTTAACTTGTGAGCAGTGTGATTCATAGCTAGAGAATGCTTTGAAGATATATAGTGTTATGTAAATGCTAAGAAATAATAATTATTACAATTAGAATATTATTAACTGTGGGAGGGGAGAAGATTAAACAATGGGCTTCATTATGAAATGCTTTTGAATGAACTAAGGCTGAGGACATTTATTAAATGCAGTGCCATTCCTCTGCAAAAGAAAGATCTTTGCTCCTGCATGCTGCTCTCTGATCTTAGTGCACATCCTTACTCTTTCAGCATGAATCAGATATGAGTGAGAAGCCTAGCATAAGGAGGAAAAATGAGTGTAGTAACAGAGGCATTATTGTATTCTTGCTGTCAAGAAGAGACTGCTTTTATTCTCAATTACCCAGTCATGGCTGGCCACCAAATTTCTAGATAAGTAATCCAAGAGACTTTGAGCTTGTCAGTGAAGCTGGAGACAATATCCTGCTCCACCTGAAAAGTTAAACTTTTACTATGTTGAATTTTCCATGTGTTATTTCTTCTTACCTGACACTGTGGACATAAACTTCAGAACGCCTTTCTTCTTTGCTTTTCTGAATATTCAATGTTTTAAGAGGAACTACTGATTGCTATGATTCTTATTTATCAATTTTGTTTGCTGTAGTCCCTAGAAGGGACTCATCAAGCTCAGAACACGACTGTGTTATGTGCTTTTATTTAGCAGTTCACCAAAGCCCAGAATAACTGAAAATTATCTTCCAATTGCAAGGGTCTTTATCACCGTGCTAAAATAAGGATTCAATCTCAAATAAGGAGAAGCAGTAATATCTCATCCCTTTGCAATCACTGTCAGCCTACCAATTAAGGACTCCTTTATTTTGGCTGTTAACCACAGTGCTATGAAGTTCCTGGTTGAAATAGGGTTTCCTCTGAATCTCTGGGCACAGCTGCCAGAAGACGGCAACTCCACCAAAAATGGTGCACTGGAAAATATTCCACTGTCTCCCATCACTCCCGGTTTACCTCAAAATGCACTGCCATAGAAGACAGGAAGTGGAAGAGTAAAAGGGACAGTTTAAAAAGCTATTCTGTGTAGACAATTGTGACTGCATGAAATATGCCCCGTGTGGTAGTCAGTGGCATCCTCAACGTTGACTTCAATGAGCCCAGACACTCATTGTCTGTGGCTGATGGACAGAGATCCAGGCCGGGTGTGGCGGGCCCAAAAGAGACAAAAGGTGTGTCCGTGGCTGGCTGGCCTTTATAGAGTCTTCTTTATAAGTGTGCTTTTAGTTTAGGACAACCTATGGTCCCATCCATCATGAAAGTAACTGCATCCAGGAAAGCAAACTGAAGTTTGGGGCTCCTTCGGAGCTCTTTGTGTGATAATTTAGATGGGTCATTTCTCTGGCGCTTGTGTGACTGGTCAAGCTCACATTTTGTTTCTTCTCTGTCCTCACCAGTTTTATTGTGCTCCTACCAAGTCGATGGTGGAGCTTGTGTTGACTTCACAGACTGCACAGGCAAAATCTGTTCTTCTAGAAGAGCATCATATGCTAGAAATTTTGGTTCATTTCCATCAAATTGTGTTATATAACAAATAGAAGTGTCAGTAATTCTTGTTCAGAATCTGAGTTATCACCTTGTATCTCTGCAGATTACTGAGTCAGATCTAATGATCAAAGAACTTGTTGATCTTCCACATATTTTTGTAGCATTTATTATGGGCTTCTCTGTAAAAGATATTATATTATTTTTGGTATACTGTAAATTTTATCTAAAATTGTGGGTTTAGTTGCTGGTACGTTGGTCTTCTTAAGGAAAACAAGTCTTCTAAATGCATTCTTTGTTGTTATTTGCCTTTGATTCCCATTTACAGTTTCTTCAGTTCAGGAAAGTTGTCTGTTCTTTAGAATATCTTAGCACATGCTGAACTCCCAGAGTCAATTGCCCAAACCCACTTATTTATCTACTTTCTTGTGATTCTGTCACTGAATCCAGCTTGCTGTCCTAGAGCTATGCGAAATTTATTGTAAAGAAAATATTAATGTTGCCAGTAGATAAAACAATCTTTAAAAATAACTAACTTCTTGAGAGGTGAGACAGTGCAATGTTTTAAGCGGCACCATATGCTGCCAATGTCAGCAAGAGACTGTGCAGCCACTGGCTGTTGATAAAATGGAGATTAGTGATTCCATGAGTCAAGGTCACAGACGATAAAGTGACAAAGGCCCAGAAGCAGGGACAGAAGGCCTAAATATCAGATCATCTTTTGTGTCTTTCAATAGCAAAATAATTTCAATATTTGACTTCTTTTTCTGCCTAAGCCTTCGAGGTCCACAGTGGGTAGGAAGTCACTCAAGTTTTCTTCTTCGTCAGTTTTAAATCATTCCAAGAGATGCAAATCACTTCCTAAAAGGGACCCTTCCTGAGCTGTGTTTGCATTTTGCGAAATAGTAAGAGCTTTTTAAAGCTTTCCACTTCATAAAGGGGCTAACATCTTCTGTTCTCTTTGTCAGGTGACTCTTGAAAGAATATGTGGCACTGTACCTTTGGAACATTAAAATGAAAGAGATGATCCCTTATTCTGCAGGGAGTTTGAAACCAAAATATTGCAGATTAAAAAGAGCATCTTGAAGAGATTTGCTGATGTGAGGCTATTATGAAAGTTTCCACAGATTTCAGCTCATGTCAGGAACAGTTTCTTTACAATAATTGATCTATTCCAACAATGCATCTGGTTAGTTCGGTGGTTTATTGTCATTATTTTTAAAATATTCCTATTGTGCCTGGTCCTGACTGGATGCTCTTTTAGAATTCAGTTGGCATTTTTGAGTAAATACTCATTTTAGGTCTGTGCCAAGATAACAAGAGGCAAACACTAGTGCCAAGGAAAGAACTATACCTAGAGGTATACTGAATGATGTAACTCCTCTAGATTGCATTGAAATAATTATGTGTTTAATCACAATGACAAAATCCCAACTGTGTACTGCTTGCATTTCTTCTAACTGAAACTGGCAGTGGAGGGATAAGGTCTAATTAGGAAGAGTGCTCTTGTCTGGTGGAATAACAAAAATTCCAATAAAGTGTTTATTTTCCAGCAGCATTTATACTAATCTTAATAGATCTCTTCCAACTGCGTCGCAAAGACAAGATGTTTTGCCAAGCAGATGGTGGAGAAAAGCTAGGGTGGCCAAAACCCCCCAAAATTTTATTTAATGACAAATTTTGAGATCTCAAGACCTGTTTTCACAACAATGCAGAATGAAACCAAAAACCCCAGTAATTATTTACACACACAAGAAATGACTCCACAGTAGTCTCTATCCTATTAGGACTCTCACCTGAGATGTGAGAAATAGAAGTACGAAATGCTGGAGAAAAAAAAAGAGATAAAACAGTGCAAAAGTACCACAAAGAAGAAGACAGTAGTGTGTCTCAATATCTTATCCATCGTTCTGAGATTTGTCGCATGTGATGGCTTCTGAATGCAGTCTGGTCCCCAGCTGTCATGAGGCTGAAAGGTAGTTTTCAATAACTTCATTTAGAATTCAATCTGTATGGATTCTAAGATCTAAGCAAAGATGTCTGGCTTTAGGATCTGGGTCTGTGATGGTATTTTACCACTGTTTCACTTAAGTTAGTATCTTTTAGTTAAAAATTCAATGGGCAGGGCTTGTGGACATATCTTGATGGCACCTTAGAGTACACTTTGCAATCTGTGGTCTGCAGACTTACTGTAATCAGCGAGTCATATTTTTAAACAATCCTGATGATGTGCGTCAGTGGAGATGCAAACAAACTCTGAGAGCTGCTGGTGAATTTATGAATTACTGACTTCAAGTGCTACTAAATATTTGTGCTTTCTTAATATCAGGTAAGAAAAGAAATTTCAACATAGTCTTAGAAAAACGCATCTTCTAACAAGAAAAAAAGTTTTATTCCATCACCTTATCCAGTTATTTTGCACTCTATAGGATGGAACTACTTTGCATAGAGATTATTTTTCCTCTGATCTCTATAAAATGCTCAGCACAATGCAATCCTCATTAGAGCCTAATGACATAACTGACATCAAGTGTGTGCATACAGATTTCTGCCATGAAAGAAAATTGCCAAGTGAATGTCCTGGTCCCCCTGTTAGTTGTACATATATATATATATACAGGGACATACAGATAGATGATTAAATATGTGCTTCTTTGCATCTGCATACACACTGGAGATTTTCTGAATATAATTTGAGAAACAATTATGGAAAAAGAAATGTAGCTACATGCATTTGTCTCTGGTGGAGAAATACTCTGAGAATTTATACAGGGAAATGTAGGCACTTGAGTGTCTTGCCTAGTTTAGAAAAAGAGAGAAAAGTTTCAAATTAAACCATTGGCTCTGGGACACTCAAACACCTCCTCCAAGTCAGAGGAAGAAAGAGGACTGTAAAACATGCCTATTTTCATCCAGTCAAAAGGCTTCTTCTGGCTACCTATAATGCAGACATGACTGATTCTGGAGGAGGGTATCTTTCCATCTCACTGGGGATACCAGAGGTAAAATACAGTTTGCTTGCTCACCACCACTGCCCCATAAACTGGTAGAGCAGAGGAGTGGGGGAAGGTGAAGGAGAGAGCTTTGACTGAGAAGAATCAAGGGGCAAAAAATTACTTGAACCAAGTAGTTGACCAGCTGTCTTCACAGCACCTTGGCTTCTGAAGGCCCTAGTAGAGTTAAGATGCTGCAGTGCTCTACAGAACTCTCACCTCGGTTTTAAAAGGCTTCATTGCGCCTTATCACATCAAAGCAAAGCATCTGCATGTTTCAGTTGTGGGGCATCATGTGTCTGGCTCCCCTCTGGCTCTCACTAATCCCCTGGATTATCACAGCTCTCTAAAGCAGCTCTTAAAAACCCTGTGAAAATAAGACTCCAAGTGGGTGTGTGAGAAGTGGGGACTGAAGCAATAAGGCTGCCTGTGCCTATGGAATTCATATAATCACAGCCTACATTACCCAAAAAAGGTGTTGAAAAGTCTGCTTTTGCCCCAGCTGATCCCAGACAGTACTGGCTCTCAGTGAGACAAAACAAGATTGAGTCTGGTTCATTCATTTGCTGGAGCACATCTGAACTGCTGCTATGACTTATAGCTCATGCTGAGCACACCTAAGCACTGCTCCTCAGTGATCTTCCATCATTCAGGTTTTTTGATCTCTTTTCCAAAGTCACCATCTGCAAATCAAGGAGTTCTGCAAAGTGATGATGCCCCCCTAGAGGGGCTGTGGTTTGTGCAGGGTGGTCTTTGACGCAGGCTGCAGAGAGAGGAGACAATGTGGGAAGCCTTTGTTAGGAGGTGGCATCTGACTCTTCTATGGTTGGTTTCTGTCCCTTCAGATCTGTGGGGAGGAGATGGTCTCATACGGCTGCTATTCCAGCAGTTCAGGTATGAAGAAAAGAGGGCTTCAGCCTGTACCGTCAGTCCAGTGCCTTTCATAATCCTCAAATCCACTTCAGAGAAAAGAAGCCAAGCAATGAACACAAAAGGCAAAAGTTTCACTGTGTAAAGGGGCAAGAAGTTTATGCAGACAGTATGGCTCTTCCCCTGTCTCAGGTCTGTTGGCTGCTCATTCCCAAAGGAAAATATAATAATCCCCATGAAAGTCATGGTATTGAGAACTAAATGATAGTAAACCCTAAAATCTTCAGTAGTTCATGAGATTTTTTTTTTCCTTTTCTCTCATTTAAAAATAAAAAAGATTATGCATGTCTGACATTGACACAAAGTCTGGAGAACTGACCCATAAAGTAATTAGAAGAGGAATTCACCCTCTGCTCTGCCCCCCTCCCCAACCTTTCCCATCTCAAAGCCAGATCAGATGAAAGGCAAGCTCTGTTTACTTCCTGATCTGTCTAATTTCAGTAACGAGGACCATCCCGACTTCATCTTCCTGCAGCTGCTAGAAGTGAAACTCAAGAGGCTGCCCCAGGCACTGCAGCACATTCTCAGAACTGCTTGACCTTAATGGATTAGCGTTTCCTTGAGCAGGTGGCAATTTAACAAGAGGAGACAAACTTTTACACTTAGGAGACCTCTGGTGAATGGCATCAAATTTCAGAAGGTTGAAACAGAGCAAAGAGACTTCTGATGCCTTCCCACCTTAACCTTGTGCCACCTTAACCCCCTTGCTATGCACATAAGTTACAGCTTTCCAGCGAGGATCCTAAGTCTGTTTATTAAGGAATCAAAGTAAAAACAGCCTTATATTCTTAACATGTCCTACCCTCACAAATCCTGTTGAATTAAAGGAGAGCAATGGGTGCTTTGATTTTAGTCTGCTTACGTCTGAGTGTCTGAATAGGGTGTTAGGAGTATTACTTCAGGCTCTTCATTTTGCAAGTATGTGCCACAGCAAATACATCACATTGAAAGAAACAATAACAGGTTATACTTTGAGGTTGTAATTCTACCAAATAATTTTGGGTTTAAACTGGCAGTACCAAATGCATTATATTGTATGCTTTCAGCAGGTAGAAGAGCAGAAAAAATTGCTGGTTTATTTTACAAAAGAAAAAAGTATTTGTTTATTCCTCCTACACGTCAGCCCTAGAAACAGACCAGATTCTACTTTATCCTAGTGTACTTTCCACTGTCTATTATGATCTGCTTGTTTAAGAATTCATCATAATAATTACAAGTCAAAACTGTCAAACAGATGTCCAAGATCTGACAGCCAGATGTCACTTACCATATCAAAACCTAAAGACAGAGATACCTCTACTTAGGCTTCTTTACACTAGCTCTTCATTTGCTCAGCACCTGCAGCTCCCACTATGATGACTTACAAGATCAGATTGTGCATGTTTTCAAACAAGTTAGTTACTAGATTTTCCAATCAGCAGCTAAGAAATGCGAGATTGGTTTTTACCACAATATGAAGGAGAGACAGACAAGGCGGTAAAACAGGAGCAAGTAAAATGTAGTGATAAAATGTCTTTTTGTGTTATAAGTAAACCTGCTACCTTCTGAATAGTTTGTTGTTGTCAAGAATGTGTAGGAATCTTATGTAAATTTGCATATGCATATGTTTATATATTTGTTTTTCTCTATGCCTTTGTGTATACTAATACATATACCTATGCATATATATGTTTATGTGCCTATTTTTAATTCACATATAGTGCTACCGGATATTTATTTACCAGGTATTTATTTCTGGGCTCCAGTAGTTTATGTATTTCTTTTTCAGCAGAGTATGTTTTGTGTATTTTTAAGTTGTCATGTCAAATGATTTCAGTTGAAAGTACTGACATACTATTCACTTAAAACCTGCAGTCATTCAAGATCAAGGACATTGTCCCTGTAAGAAAATAATGTCCTGAGAAACGCTGCTTCTGGGATCACATCATGTGTTTGTGCAGTGACATCCAACTGTTCTGAACATATCTGGTTCTGCATTGTCCTGTCCCTAAAGACCTGTATAGCCACATACTGTTCATGAATATTAAAAGCACGATTATACTTTTCACCCCAGCATAGTTCATCTGTCTATCCAGATACATATGTCAGCTATTTTAACTGAAACTGTCTCTCTGACTAGTACCTCACATACTCGTGTAGTATTTGCATGACTTTATGAATACATCAAAATTGTAAAGCTGCATGTCCTACATGCACATTTTTGAATTTTTTTTAGTAAGGGTGAATTCCCCAGGGCCTGCGCAAAGCAGGAGGAGAAGTAACTGTCAGACAGAAAGATCAGCGAAGACGAGATCAGTGGATTTCTCCCCTAGTCCAGCGGGGGGTCCTCAGACAGCACTTGCTGATACTGTGTCAGTGCCAGTTTTGTGGGCAGTGATACACAGCTTTGCAGGTATGTCCACCTAAAAAACCCCCTCCTGTCTTCTGGAAGAAGAAAACTATTGTAGAGCTTAGCAGCAGAGGCCAGCAGGTTTCAGCATGTGGCTTGATTTCACTCTCTGCACAGTGGCTCTCCATGCCCTCAGACCTCCTCTGTGGACAGCCCAACAATTGCATCTCCCGCCCAACATACTCAGATGCTTTTTCTGCCATAGATTGGAAAGAGAAGATATTACATGAGTGAAGTAAAGGCAGAAGCATTCAAACTAATACACAGCGCATATCTTTCAACTTCATCAGGAATCTCACATATACATGCATCAGGGAATTCCTGGAAATTTCTGGCACTCCCTTCTATTTGGGGGTCTATAAACTAATTAATGGATGGCATCGTCTCTACAATGCAATAGGTAGATTTTTTATTTGTGGCAGATATAATAATGATAGTTTCTTGCATTAAGTTTTAGTAATAATCTTTATTTAATAATTAATACCAGTATAATTGAATACAGTACAAATTAAAAGTATTCTTCATTTCTCTGTAATGTTTCAGAAAGCTCTGTCAAAGGACAAATGATAGTAATTGCTTACAAAATACATTCATTAGTCAGATTATGTGTAGACATTTACTTTGCAATACCTATGGGCCTTATCCTGATGACAGTTTACAACACAGTTACTCTTCTGAATAGTAAACTTCTGATTTGTTAAAAGAAATCAGTCAGATACAGTCCATATCCTTGCATGTTACAACTATAAAATATGTGCAGTCATTTTTGTTTGAACACTGAACTTCATGGTAACTGTTGGTCAGATTTCACCCAGAAATCCTTCAGCAGTCACCATTTAAATTATGGTATGAGTCTTACTGAATAAAATAATATCTCTATTTTCCATAGTTAGATAAAAAGTAAGACTTTTTCCATGAAGGCCTACACAGACAACTCCCACCAGCAAAGGCTCTGTTGACTAAGTTACATTATTAAGTGGGGCACGTGCAATTCCCCGAGTATCTCCACCACAGTATTACAGTGACAGGTCACAGTCCTGTGGTATTTAAATGAGCAGTGCAGATAAGCCATTATTCTGCTGTGAGGTTGCTGCATCTTTCAGAGGTTATCCCCAGGCCAAAATGAAGCTTCCACCTTCAACCAAAGTCTTCAGTTAAGCCAAAAGTCTGCAACAATAAGCAGCAAAGTTGTTGTGACATGATCAATTAATAAAGCCTATGTATCTTTCCCTAAACTATGGTTTGGTACTTAACTCTTCTTCCAAAATCATAATGGGATAGCAGTTATGATTTCCCAGTACTTCACAATTTTGGTAGAGGAAGGATAAAATAATTTCATATGGCTAAAGCTTATCATAAAGAAAGTTAAACATAATTTTACAGTCATTCCAGAAGTTAAAAGGAAAAATAAGAGTACTTTTTCAGTCTTTATTTCAAGTTCTCATTGTTCTGCCATATAAAGGACTCTCAAGAATTGGTGTATGACTACATATATAATATTAGGATGGGTCTTCCACTGCAAGTAAGTACTTGCTGTCTTTAAAAGAGCTAATAATTAGGCTGCGTGTATACCAAAATATTTGGTTTTCCTCGTAACCATTAGAGACCACGGCATTTTCTGTTCAGATGCTTCCTACCCACAGATAGTATCTTAGTTTTGGCTGGCTTTTCAGTCAAAAAACAGGAAAGGAGTGGCAAAGAACACTGAATTTTTAATAAAGCAATAATGGCTTTAATCTTCCTTGCTCAACAGTTGCAAAAGACTGAAACATCAAAGATATATAAGTAAAAGATGAAGAATATAAAGCAGAAAAAGAAAAGACAAAAGTTGTCTCTTAGCTGTTGCCTTAGAGGTGTTCTGGTTTCCAGTATCAGACCCAAATCCACAAGTGGTCACAGATAAAGAAAAGACTGGGAGCCTTTTACAAAGAAGAATCAATTCTGAAATGAAAAAGAGATTGGTTATTGGTGGGGATTTTTTTCAGGACAAAATTGTTTAAACTTTGCACTATGCAGGCTTCAAATGTTGTAAAACTAGGTGCTAAAATAAGTGTCTGTGGGGAAAAGGCCTGGCTTGGGGAAAAAATCAGAGTGGATAAAAGTTTTGTGAAAGAAACTTCTTTCCTCACCTTGGGAAAGATGTTTATTGTGACATGAGCTGGCATTCGGAACTCCTGTGTGTTGCACCATATTTGTGCACCTTTCCTGGTGGGAAAACAAGAAAGCCATTTGCATGAAGTTGCTAAGAAACTTGGTCCCAGAATGAAGATAGGAAAATACTTGCTTTGATTACTGTGCATGCAAATTCAGGGTCTTCACACCCTGTGGATCAAGATGATCAAACTCATGGATGTAATGAGCTTAAAAAGGAAACATCACTTCAGACACCTTTAATCCAAGAGATCTTTATTTATGTTTTCAAGAAGCTGAGTATTTTTATAATGGACTAGGTCTTCAGATGTTTCAAAAGTCATCTTTTTGGTGGATTTTGAGAACTAGAGATTTTACAAAACTTGTTTTATATTTCTCTAAAGTACACATGAAAGAACTTGAAATTGGCATGTATATGAGACCTTAGATTACTACATCTAAAAATACCATCTTCTATAAACCTAAGGACATTTTTGTTGCTTGGCATGTTTAGAGACATGTCATTTGTGGGTTTTTTAATTTTATTTTTGTTCTTCTTTTAAAATTACATTTCATTGTTTTAGGAAAACATTCAAATAACTTCATGACCATCTACCTCCCAAAATTCTCTCATAATTTCCAATTGGCTGCAATATGCTCTTTTATTTCCTACCCTAAACTACCATATAATGTCACACCATGGTCTGTCCACCAGCTGCAGAACTTGTTCTTGTCTCTGTCTACTGATAGGAGACATCAATACTCTGTGCCAGATCTGTCCTGCAGGGTGCCGATCACATCCTCACATGAAGGCATAGGGATCATTTCCTTGTTGCCAAACATCAGCTGGGAAATTTATACTGCCTAAAGATCTGGCTTTATTAAGCACATCTAGCACTTTATTTGGAAAGCTTTCAGGGAAAAAATCGTAAAAGAACCTCTCACCATGCCAATGGACCGAAACACCTTCAGGACTCTTTTTTCCCCCCTCTATTCAACATTTCTCTGTTGCTTTAAATTTAAATTGTCTATGGCTTCTGAGCATACAGTGAAACTGCTTTTAAAGAGATTTTGCTTGCTTTGTGTTTCTCAAACTCTCTACTCCATCTCTGACTCATTCCACGTGGGAGTATTTGCAAAACTCTTTGGCTCGCCCAGTCTTTGATTGACGTCACCATTGTCTCCTTGCTATTTTTATCCACCTTGTCAGGGCTAGTAAGAATAGTGCAGCATGTTGATTCTGAGTCAATTTTTCATCAATGTTATGCAGCTTGAAGGTTTTAGTGATGTCTTTAAAGCTGCTTAGTTGGTCTTTATGTGGCAGCTTAAATAAATGCTGTTTGCATTTAGGACTAGTAAATCTGGAGGATTTCTGTTCCTCATTCTTTGTCACCTCAGTAGCAGTAAGGTGCTTTGCAGAATTTCAGCCAGTGACTACATGCCATTTATACTTAGTTATGTATTGGTATTCTCATGATTCATCACAGAAGAGGGAGGGTGGTAGGGAATTTGCGAGAAAAGAAGAGGATGAAATATGACTGCACCTTGCCACAGTTTTCACATACAACCTCTGGCAAATCACTGTGTCTTTCCACCCCTGTGTTCCATGTCTGCAGCTGGAGATGCAGCATTCATTTCTCTCTGACTTGCAGAAATCGGTTCATGCCTGATGGAGAGGTGGAAGAAGAGCAAAGTTCAAACAAATCCTTAGGGAGAACCTGAAAAGTGGGGTTAACCTCTATTCTGTTGCTGTCATCAAAAAGGGACCTGTAAATATATAGGTTACTATTATGTTTAATTAACTCTTGAAGGCTCCAGGCACTATGGCCCAAATCCAGTTTCCACCTCTGCAGGCTTTGAAGTGCTGGAGGAAGCGTGTCTATGGTAGCATAATCAATTTCTCCTCACAAGGTGAGAGGACTTTAATGAAGGAAAGAATGATCGATGGATGTTTGCCAGCATGTTTGGCTTTGCTTCACAAATGTTCTCATTGCTGGCATTAAACCAAGCCAGAGGATCCACTTATCCACCCACATGTTACTTACTCGTGGTGGGAGGTAGAAGAAGATGGGAGAATGAGCAAGAGAGATCACATTTCTGTAGCTTTCTATCCCACCGAGTAATCCATTCCATTTCCCAGTGTACAGGTCTCACCAAATGTCACCTTTTGTTCTTGGGAGACCCTCTTGTTTATTCTACCTCCAAACCTACTTGCATTGTGGTCCTTGTATAGCCTTGCAAGTAGTTGCAGGATTTTGCCCCAGGAGTAGAGCTACTGTCAGGGTCGGTGGGATCAGATGCACGGACTAGTCTAAAACAGCTCAGCAACCACTCGCTGAAATTCCTGCTTGTTCAGCTGGTCTGTGTGCTCAGATAGCCTCGATCAGCTGCTGATTGCTACTTCAGCTCTACTCCCCGCTCATGTGTGGAGGACTTCCTATTAGACAGTTTTATGTTCTTGGCACGAGAGCCAAATGCTGGAGCAAATCTCTTCCAACCAATCATACTACACTTAACAACTTCCGCTCCTTGATTACTGAGGAAATTATTAGAAGAAGAAAGTGTGTAGATCTTTCATCATGCCTGCCTTAACTTAAGGGAGGTCAGGAATGGTAAGGGGAGGAGACAAAACAATCATTTAACTTTCTTAAAAGCTCTTATTCCACTATTTTCTCTATTTTGCATCTTGTCTGCCACCTAATTACTTCCATATCAAGTTCTTTAACTCAGCATGCCACCTCCTACAGGCTTTTAAGACTTCGTACAGGTCTGTGTCTGGAAGTGCAGTTGTGAGACCCTGTTTTCTCTTCTCATGGAGTCTGTAACTTTCAAAACCAGATGCATTACAGCTGAAACTTTAACCCACACTTGACGTGTTGCACTCTTGTCCCCCTGATGCCAATGAAACTGCGCAGTGTGCTCAGGTGCGCTGCAAACACAAGTCTTTTCTGAAGCTCGTCCCTAATGTGCTTGTTTGTGATGCTCAGCAAAATATTTGAAACTAGAATAACTGGAAAGGGTTTAGGTAATTTCAGGTACTTATTATTGTGACTTGGGCATTGGTGTGGTAGGAGGTAAGAGTCAGGTTAAAAAATATTATTTGATGCAGAATGAAGGAAGCCCTCAAGAAAAGCAGTGGAAATGTCTTACTCATACCTGCAATACAACATGGTGTTTCTGTTCTTCAGAGAAGATTTCTGAAGCAGAGAAATACAAGTTCAAGTTGCTATATTTTAATTCATATAGAAGAATGAATTAGCTGGGAAAATGTATGGATAGTAGGAGTTTTGTTACCATGGAAATTACTATGATTTTTAAACTGCTTGTAATGGGAAGAAAATCTCTTTGATGAGGACTCAGTCTCTTATGTGGTGCTGAATTTAGATATTTTAATGGTGAAAGAAGCAGTTAAAATCAGTGCTGTCAGCTAACAGGCCAAATAAATAGGACCTATATTTTAAAATATATTTCTCTTCAACTTCCAGTGCCTTTGACTTCAACATTAAGTAGGCAAATGCTCGGTTTACTGAAGACTATTTGAGGTATCACCCTGATCTTGTATGAGTGGTTTTGTGCTTAGTATTCAATTTAGGCAACACCAGGAGATCCAATATTTATAGGTTGAAATAATCTTTATACATGTAAATCCAGTAGTTTGATAGCTAAATGCCAACAACTGTATTTGTAACTGATGATACCTACATTCCTTTAGGCTAAGACTGACAAGTCAAGCCTTTGGGCTATATTTTTCAAAAGCTTAGGGATTTATATGCATACTTCCCAGTAAGAGGAAAAATAACCCAGGCACTCAGATCCTATAGTCAGCTTCAAAGATGACTTCCCAAATTCACTCAGCCTCTTCCTTTCTCTACCAATACAGAGAATGCTTGGACGCCTTTTGGAAACAATTCCTCTAAGAAAATGTCCATTTTAACTGAACTGTGCTTAGATGAATGAACCAGGCTGGACAGTAAAAGATGCAAAAGTTGTTCTCTGATCTTAAAGTGAGGAAAAAGACTGATCCCAAGGAAGAAGAAATGACAGGATAAGCTGAAGGAGTTCTTTCCAACTCCCACATACAAGCTAAGTATGATGATCTGCCTCACGGCCCTAGAGGACTTCCAGTAGTTTCAGGGAGAATGGATCTTCTGTTTCTTTTCTCCACAGCAAAGTTTTCCAACAGCATAGATAATGCTCAATAATGAGGGGTTTTTTCCTGACTATTGGCTATTGCAATATTCCATTTTATTTGATATTTTCTGTACCATGTAATTTGGGCCTTGTACACAGTGTTAATACATGCAATAATTATAATTCTCCTTGACTGCATCATATTTAAAGGTGTAAGCTTCTCAATTCATCTCCTTGAGGCAGATTACCCAGGAGACAACCCGCACATTACAGATGGAGCTACTCTGATCCCATTAACTGAACAGTGAGGAGAGTATTTGAATCACAGACTCCAGAGCCTAGTGAAACCCTGATCTCATTAAAAGCAAAGCTGGCAAGACTGTACCATTGGGGTGCCACTTTGGGTGTGCCTTTGAACTCAGGACTGCATCCAAGGGGCAAGTGTTGAGCAGAGATGGGACTAAGACATTGGGATGAGATCCCTTACACCATATCCACCTGTGCCTGTGAACTTCTGATCCTTTCTACCAGACACCTCTCAGCAATTTCTGAACGTGCCAGGGGGCTCAAACCACCAAAGTGAGGCACAGAAGGAAAATAAAAGAGCAGACAACTTAAAACCAAGTGGATTAATTAAATAATCTATATATTTACCAGTGATAATTCTACAGCAAAAAGCCTCCAGGGTTAGACATTTTATAGGGATTTTAATTCCTTAATTTGGAAGGTTTGAAGCCCTGAGGATTGTTACTCTTTTTGGTTTTTTAAGTGATTTTGTGGAATTGTCATGGTGCAGGCTTTGTCTTTTGGGCTGTTTGCTGTCAATACAAACATCTTTCAAGGACAAGCTGTAAGACACTCCTACTGTTGTATTACAACACGTAGTTCATTGATTTTTGTAGTGCTTAATGGTCTAGAGGTACACATACTGATCTGGAAGATTAGGAAATCTGGACTACATTTGCTGCCTCACCAAAAAAAACCATCCTTTTTCTGTAACTAGGATAAGAGACTTGTTTACCAAACTTTGCATTTTGTTGTCTGATCTACTGCTACGGTGAAAAATATTCTGTGCAGAAATTAAGTACTGATTATTATTATAGTCATGTATTAATTCTAAATGTGGGTAAATACATTCATTGAGTAACACTAATTCTGAAGATGAACAAAAGAATAAAAACCATATAAATCTCACTTATCCTTACTCTTCCTCCTTCTTCGTCCCAAATGATCTCCTTAAAATCTAACTCCTGTCCCAGATTTTACATCTTTATCATTGGGAAACATAAGCTCAAATATAGTTTTGTTTTCCTCCTCACTTTCTTTTCCCATTCACACCTCTCCTCCCACCTCGTTCAACTATGTTTGTCAGAAATGAGAGTCTAATTCTGAAATGAGAATCTAAAGCCTAAATGGTATGCTTTTCCAAAGCATGCCTTACTGGAATTGTAACATAATGACAATGGATACAGAGGTATAAAACTCTTTATTCTCCTGCAAGGAATCTGAAAATGTTTACAATGAAAACATCAATGAATCAGCTGTTTAAGTAGACGTGTAAGCTGTGTTCAAACTCCAGATGGACATTTTTGTATTGAAGAAAAATGGCAGCAAGGTTAAAAACAGTGGCATTGCAAGTGTATCTTGAGCCTGAGGAAGTTCAGTTTTCCCTGTTATGATACCCCTGTTAGTGTCTGTGTTAGTTTGAGTCTTCCAGTATAACAGAAAGAAATTGCAAATCCTATAAAAACCCAAACCAAAACAAGAACCACCCAGTTTTTAATTTCTATTTTTCTTTTTGGATAAAAATGCATAAATCTTTCCACACCAAGAGGGAACAGGGACACAGCATTATGTTTTGCTTTTAGGCACTTTAGGGAGGGAACAAAGCAAAGGCAAACTAAATGCCTAAACTAAATGAGAGTTAAACTTACCTTAGGGAAAAAGGGAATCAGAAGCTAGAAACAATATTTGCTCTAAGCAGTGATGTGCTATAGATAAGACTGTTTTTGTCCCAGCCTCCAATAAGTCCTATGTCCTTGAGTGCTCCCACAGGAGGGGAGGAGGAGAAATCAGCCAAATAAGTAACATCTCCTGCCATTTAAGTCATAAAAATTTTGCATAGCCAAGGTGAGGTGAAAGCACTGCTTAGAAAGCTGGCAATATTGAATTGCTCTGAAGGGGAGTAGCTTTTTGATTTATCTGCACTAAGTTATATATTCTTGTAAGAATAGGTCAGACAAGCTCTGAGTGGGTGGGGGACGTGGCTCCTTTCTGGAGTGAGGCGCTGATGTTGTTCAGAGCAGCAGGAGGTTCATGTGACAGATGGGAGCAGTTGCTTCAGAGGTGATGGGAAGGCTTTCCCAAAAGATCAGGCAGGTTTACCTACCAGACAGTGAGTCATAGCAAGCCAAACATAGAAACTGCAAGGACATAGTGGGCAAGACTGGAGTTGGATTTAAACCTTTCCCTTTCTTTTTTGGGGGAGAGTTTAGTGGCGGGATATTTTTGTTTCGTTGGTCCGGGTTTGGGGAGAGGGTGTGTGTGCTAATATTTATTTATATAATCTGTTACTTATTTGGCCTATGTGTTTTTAACAGCTTCTAGTTTTAATTCAAGTGAAGTTATGACCTTTTTTTCCTTATCTTCTCCATGAATCTCCTTCAAAAAACGGGCAGACCAACTTCAGCTGAAGCTTCAGCTCTAGTTGTGTTTCTCTCACAGTTACACTTTCCTGGAAATAGGTAGGTATTTTTCCTTAAAAATGTACTCTCTTTTGGCAGGTATTGCAGTATTATTTTGACAGTATTATTGTACAATGAATGTTAGAGATACCAGATGCCGTGGAACATGTCAGTATACTGTAAAAATACCTGCTATTTTAATAAATCCAATTAATTGCAGGGGAAAAAATTATTCTTATGGAGAAGTATAGTAGAAAAGGAAGGGATAAGTCATTGCTCACAGCAATGTTTTAGCCTCTGTCCAGAGAGTCAATGTGTGTGGGAGAGATCTGAGGCAAAGAAAGCATCTCAAATTTCCCTCTGCTCTGGTTGCAAAATTTTAGAGAGATGCTTCCCAGATCCACCCTTAGCATGTCAGGAGTCCTGGGGTGGCCGTACCTGCATAATGGTTATTTTAGCCATTTTTCTAAGATAATTACTACAGAACTGGATGGCAGCAGCTTACTACATTGTTTCTCCCCATATCCCAGGCAGCTTATCAGTTTAGAGACTGTCCTAGTGTCTTTCCTGAGGTCTTCAGAGGCCACACAGCAGAGCTTCTGTGGAACTGACACCTTCTGTGCACGGTAGGGTTGAGTTTTGTGGCAAGAGGTTACTTCCCTTTATGCAGCAGAATGGACAATGCAAGCCAATAAAAACACGCATCCATTGTACAGCATGAAAGAGGCTTCTCTGCAAAGTCTGTTGTTTGTTTTCCTTTGTGTCTTCTCCGCTGCCAAACACAGACTTCTTCTGCTCCTTCTCTCTCATCACCAGCTCCCACTCAGTGTGCCTCCTTAGCACGCTCTGTGATGGTGACACACACTCCATTGAACCCTGCTGGAGTCTGAAACTCCCCAGCATGAGACAAATAAACAGCCTTTTTTTTCTTTTCTTTTTTTTTTCTTTTTGTCTAACTTCCCAGACTGACATGCTGTAAAATAAAATAAACAAGGATTTTGAAACCTACGTTGATCAACACTGGTGTGGTATGCAGAAAATATGTTGTGAAACAAATGCTTTGAATTAGGACAAATGCAAAGGCTTAGGGCTGATTAATAGCTACTGCAGTCAAAGACTTCTGAGATTTTTTTTCTGTCCTGTGGGCCAGGATAGAATTTCAAACATATTAATTAGCAATAGTGCACATGTTTGTTGCTGAACGACTAAGCAAAGGAAAGTAAGTGCTAGAACAAGAAATACTTTTGGATACTCTGTCACAAAGAAATCAAAGCAAAAGTACCACTGTCAGCCTCTGCATTAATTGGTCTGTAGGAGTGGGTGACTTTGAAGATAGGGAGGAATGAAAGACTGATAGACTAAGGATAGATTTCACTTGCTAGTCATGCACCAATATTTGATTGATGGATTGATTCAGTCTGACTGATGAAAAGCTCTATCAGCCTTCTGCTGCATCAAGATACAAACATGTCCTAACAGGTAAAAATGTTCATCTAAATAAACTAGTCAACCTAGTGGTGTATGACTAGGATCTCTACAACAGATGGAAAAATCCTTCACTGTACAAATAATATTTTCCTCTTTGATTAATTTGGTGAATTTTTGTTGAATTTTTGCATATAGATTTGAGAAATGTGGAATTCTACCTTGGTTTTTTTTTTTGTTTTTTTTAATCAAACTATCTATTAGGAATGGGTTGACTAGCCCTCCTTTTTATCTTCTCCTTGGACTGGGATTTGTAACAATAGAAAGTTGTTGAGCCTCTATTATCTCTTCACCCAAAATTAGTCAGAGGTGAGGAGCTGGCTGCCAACCAGGAAAATCACCTGCCCTCATGAGCTGGTAACTGAGTAACTGATTATCTGACAAAGGAATCTGGTGATTACAAAGGAAAAGGTCTTAAGGTCTTCTGTCATCTCATTTATTGGGAAGAAGTGCTCTGCTACCTCAGTGGCTGCAGGAATAAGATGGGATGCCAGATGCTTAAGAGGAATCAATGCAAATCTGTATACAAGGGGAAAGGCAAGATCCTGAAAGCCTAAAAGGACTCAGATGAATGCTCAAGAACAGGGGAAAAAACTTAGGTAAGTGAATGCACATGCTTATATCACTATTTCCTTTAGCTCCATTTAGCTTTTCTCCTAAAGCATGGGCCAATGGCATAAAAACCCTTTGAGAAGCTGTTGTGATACATGTTTCACAGCATCTCTGAAGAGGTGAACTATGATCCAGAGCCTTTACAAAGGTGGTGAAAAATGATAAGCTCAAGCAACTGTGTTACAGTGAGGGAGCAGTGCTGGTCCTGCTCCCTCGCTTTAGCAGCCGAAACCAAAGCGCCCAAGTTGAAAGAGAGCTGAAACATGCTCTGGTTGAGTGAAGCAGAAGACGTTTGTCCACTATGGTGAGACCCACCACTGTAGAATTGAAAGTGTTTTTGCCAAGAGACAATTATTAGGCCCCTGGTCTCCATAATATTGACACCACCGAGAAGTTTCTCCATTTGATTTCTCTCCAGTATAGAGCAGAAGCAGGTATTTAAATGTCCTCTGAAAATTGTTGAGCACCAATTCAGGGCAGGAGATCCATGCTGGGGAAAGAAAAATGTGCCTGTGAAACTACTCTGCAAGGCAGTCAGGCTGGGAAATATTTTCAGTTCTGACCACATGGCGCTGCTTTATCTGGGAAGATGTCTGACTGTTCAGAGTTGTAAAAAAATATATCTTCAGCCTCCCCTGGTAGAAGAGAGTCCAGAAACAAAGATACTGCCAGTTTAAAACCAAGCATAGTGAGAGAAGCAGAAGTTACTACAGATACATCCAGAAATGGCATTGTTAAGGCTCCATCTCCTGGAGTCATGCAATTATGCAAAACACTCATGGTTTCATGGTTTATTCTTTTAACACCTTGCCTTATCATGGTTGAAAAGACAAGTTGGAAATGGCTGTAGAGCACAAGGCAAGCAAAGGCAACCACTGAGTTCGCTGGCTGGTTGGTTTTCAACTGCGTGATTCAGGTAAGGGGGTAGGCAGTTCAGGAACGCTTTTCTTCAGCAGTAGTGAGAGCTTCCTCTAGAGGATTCTGTAGCAAGCACTAGCTGCAACTCTCATGAGCTCTACATCTGACTCCTTGCTGCTGTGATACTATTTTGCTTCATACCAGTACTATGTGAATGATAACACTATTTCGAGGTGTTCCAAGGCCAGCAGAGCCCTATGGCACAGGACTGTATTGTACCATACAAAACTGTTTTAAGTGCTGAGTAACCACTGCCTGAGAATCCAGCTCTTCCCTTCTGGTCACTTCTGGAAACAAAAGTCAAAATGTGTTTTAAACTACAACTTGTTCCTGCAAAATCTCAGCCATGCAGCACACAAGTCCATCCCCACCAGCACAACACTCCCCCAACACGCCAGACCTGGTTCTAAGACCCAAGTGCCACGGACGAATTTTGTATCTGTTAACACCACACCTGTCAGGAATGTGGACAATTACCTGCGATTACTCCAGCTTAAAATATTATGTTGGGGCTCCATAAGTAAGGACATCAAACTGTAAAGAAATCTATAGCACTTGAGGAAGTTACAGTTTTATCATAACACTAAAGGTTTCTCATATTCTCTGTTTCAGCTGGTATGTGTCATACAGTGGCTGATGGCTGTTGCTTTCCTAAAGCTTTCCTTTATAAACAAATAACATGCTAAATTTTCTGTTGTGAACACTGATTTTACTAATTCTAATATTTTCTTCCATGAACCTTTTGGCTGTTGCTGCAATTATTAACCAGGCTGATTTTTCCAGTAACAATTTGTATTAAGATATTGGAGTCCTAATCAGTTCCCAGATACATACACACCTATCTTCCACTGTTTTTGAAGTGTGATTGCAAACGCAGTATTTTGCTTTCTAAGCTATAAAAGCATTTTTAAAAGTTCAAATATACTTAATCCATAAAACTAATTTATGGCTGTGCAAGTAGGAGAAACAAAGGTTACCAATTAATGGCCTGAGTTATTTAAAAATTACTGAGGTAGGCATTTTTCCTCCTGATTTTTGATGACTTTTCACATGCAAATGTTGGCCTACATTGTACACGAGCTTACTAAAGGTAGACTCGTGCAGATATGGAAATCCTTGCACAGTGTTGAAAAGATAGATTTAATGTGCATTCTGACTAAACCATGGCATACAGTACATCTGTTATGCATGTGCATTACTCTAATTACATGAATGGCTGAGAAAAAGTCTGGAAAAAAATTCTGGGCCCAATAAAGTAAATGCCAAAACTTCTCATTGACTTGGGATGAGGAATAGGTTTTCACTGCCTTGCAATGTTTCATGACTGGCACCATCGGCATAAGATACAGTAAGGACTGTTTTATTTAATCAACGGTGTTACTTCAGTCTCCTGAAGTTTCTCACACATTTCTTTTTATTTCTTTAAATGGTTACTTTCCTCCTGTGATACCCATTAAGCATATTGTTCTTTACGGGACCAAATTTAGTAAAACGCCTACATTTTTGTTTAATATCAAAGACCTATGAAGCCTATTTACTGAATAGCAGTATGCTGAATGTTTGGGTTTTTTTAATCAGACACCTATCTAAAATTTGTCTGGATTATGTTCTTACCTGTCATAACAGTGATAAGACACAATAATGTGTTTGATTATGTTTTCTTGATGGTTACTGAAACTAGTTTAAATAGTGTGATTATACTGAGATATTACAAAAGTATCACCTCGGGGAGCACATTAAGACAAAAATACTGTAAGGAAGAGAGTGGTGGGAACTCTGTGTCACTCATGTCCTTCCACAGGATGTTTTATTTATAGAAGCAGGACAGCTAGACTGAAGACTAGTCAACAGCAGGGCACATTATGAAATGGGAAAATAAATGTCTTCTTAGACACACTCAAGAAGAACATCTGTGGATCCAGAGAGTGGATTAAGCCCTCCCTAATCATAGTATTTTATGTGAATAATATTGGAGACTTTAGCCTTGATCTGGTAATACAAGCTTGATTTTATTTATGCAAATACTATTGGTTTATTAGGTACCCTTAACTCTAGATCACAGACTAGGAAAGGGGAGGGAAGGGGTGAAAAACTGCTGCTTATTCACAGCTTTAAAGGAAGTCTTTAAGGCATTTTGTTCTGGGAGGTGAAATGATCTATTCCCCAAAAGGTTCAATGCAGAGTCACTGAGCTTTTTTAATTGGTTGAAATTACACTTAAGCTTTGAGGTTTTCTTTCCTTCACTCTCTCCTCTTTTATCTTTCTTTCTCTCCTCTTTCCTCCTTCTCTCTCTTTCCTGCCTTCCTTCCTTCCTTCCTTCCTTCCTTCCTTCTTTTTCTGCTTTTCCTTCTTTCTTCCTTCCTTTCTTTTTCTCACAGGTTTGTATTTTTTTTCCTTCTATATCCTACTAAAAAGAGTCTCAAAATATTCCTGATGGACTGAAGCTTCAGAAGGAGAATAATAGGCATAATAACTATCATACAGTTAGAGTGGAAAAGAGGCATGCTGGGTATATCTGTCTCCCTATAGATGCTGTTCCATTTTTATTCAAGTGGAAATTGCAAGAGTTGTGTAGATGGGTCCTCTGAAGATCTCTGAATCAAACCAGTTTTAATTAATCTTATCAATCATTTCAGAATAATCAAATTAATGAAAAAAATGTGGTTGGCTCTTTGATTCCAGCAGCAGCAACATTTTATCATATGAAAAAATGGCTTTTCCCTTTGTATTCTAAATGACTGAAATTTGAAAAATAGATTTGTTAACTTCATAAAGGGCAGTAAATGTTATTACAAAAGTGGTTGGTTAACTTGTCACTGTTCTGTTCTGAGGTTTGAAGTAACACTCACAATGGGATTATTGATATAAATAGTATCTTTTTAGGAGGAGGAAGGCAACATGTTCCTTTGCAGCAGTTCATTTATTAAAACCTCAAGTAATCTTCACCCTTTCAAGAGATGGGAGCTCCCTGAAAATAAAGGGTATATTAATGAGGGGCATATAACTCATTGAGTTTAGAGATATTCTGTCACTCTTTAGGACCATAATATGGATTTTTGATAGAGTCAGGTGTATGATGAAGAGCCGTGGTCGCTGTGTGGCACTCGTCAAAAGCAACAGGAGTACCTAGCCCATCTGCTAACTGCAATTTAATAGCTTGACTTCTGGCACATTGCTGGCAGAAAAAGTGACAAGCACTGCCTTATACACTGAGCAATGTGCACTCTACACTAGTTCCATTTTATTTAGACAGTAAACTCCTTAGGGCAAGGTATCTTTCTGTGCTGTGTTTTTCAAATACTTTGCACAATGAGGCTCTAAGTTTGAGACAAGATGTTTTTACACGGTGCAGAGATGCTCAGGCCAGCAGCACCTGAGCTGCTGCTGGGAGCAGAGGCAATGTAGAGCTGTGCTTGCATGGCTGAGAAAGTGTCAGGCTCATGAGTGTCTCTGACAAGGATAGTGCTGTACCACGTCAGTGCCACCACGCTGCTGTGGGATCCATGTTGGTGGAGCTGTGCCCCCCAGATGTGCCAACTTGGATCTCCCCTAGCTCAGGCACCTTTGTGCCGTGATTTGTATCCCAGGACAGAATGGCACTTAGCCTCCAAGGTGCTACAGTGACACTGCTAAAAAACACAGCCCTGCAGACACTGCTCCGTGATCTGCGCCCCAAGCAAATCTGCACAAGCAGCTCCTTTTGCCAGACACATCCAAGGCATCCCAGGTCTCCTGCCTGTTTGGGACTCTTGGTTCCACCATGTGCCTGTTCCTGCGAAACTTTTACGCATGGAATTAGCACCAGGGATTTCACCAGATCGTATTACGTGTCTAATGTATTTAAACTCGATTATGGTGCTTTCTTGATTGTGTATCTGAGCATCCTGTGCTTTATAGGGTGTTGCTCAAATTGGTTTTAATGGGATTAAAGAGCTCTCAGAAGTTGTTTCAATAGGAATTTGACCCAATTTTTTTTATGCTATAAGACCTACTCTGGCCATAGAAATTTATTGATGTCCTGCAGATCTAGGATGTGTTGGTTCCCCTCTCTGACCTTGTTTCAGGGTTGACCTGCATGTTTTCAGTGGCACATTCTGGATTTTCTTTCTCTGCCCACCTTTTTTTCTGTACCTTGCAACTCATCCCTGCTTTGTGAACATCAGTGCAGTTCGGGCAATGCACTAGTGACGGGTGACAGTGAAGTGTCTTTCTTGATTCTGAGTGCTGATGCCAATACTATGATGTGGTAATACTACAGCAACATTCATAGCATTAGTCTCTAGTCCCCCTCTTTCTATGAACGTGATGTTTTCCCATTTCTGGTTCTCACATTTCACAGTATCTTTCTGTGTGTTCCCTCAGAGCTGGGAGGCTGCAACCTGCACTTCTCCCAAATGAGAGAAGGAGAAGGGAGAGGCAGGCGACCAGCACATGCTCCTCTCTGCACAGCTTTGCAGCTGTGCCAATTATTGAGCTGCTAACAGGTTGTAGCAAAAGAGCAGGAGAGGGAAGGATGCCATGCCAGGGAGAGAAAGCCTGTATCACAAGAAATTTGAGTGGAAAAAGGGTCCAGGTACCTCTGCTAACACCTTGTTAATATCTTTTCAAGTGATGGATGCAAGAACTCAATACCTAAGTTGAACTGTTTCTTCTTTTCTAAAGAATCTTTTTTTCTAAAGAACTTTTTAAAAACAGCTTAGAAATTGAGTGTCCCACAAATATCAAGCAAAAGTAAACTAAATATTTTTACCATTTCAAATCACCCTAATTGAAAGAGAAGGCTGTGTATAGAACTGTAATTCTGTCCAGAGGCTGCTTGTCAAGTCATGTTTTTATTGTAATTACCTGATTTGTTCAGCTTTAATCGTATTTACTTTCGAAGGTCAGCTGTCCTGCTCTGAAATGGTTATTGAAGGCTGTGAGCATACACAACACCCATGGGGAGAAAAGCAAAGACCACATATGCTCTTTTAACTTTGACTTCACAGCAGAAGAGGTAGTATTTTCCTTCACTTCTTAGCAGTCCATATTCCTGCATCAATACTATTTATTATTTGGTACATAATAAATCCTAGAAGTCCTGCTTGTGACTGGTTTCAAATGAATGCTTTGATATATCTGTCCATAATCAGCATCAACCCATACCTCAGAGATCTTATAATTTCAAGAGGCAAAACAAAGCACAAGAAAGTATCTTTCTCTTCATAGCACTTATGTAACAGCAAAGGCACAAAGTGTTGGGCTATACCCTTCCAACTTCGCTTAACACCATAATCACAGAGTTGTCAGCTCTCTCTACATCACATGAGTGCGTAGGTGAACAAAGCATGTTCTGTCTTCCTGTCTTGGTGAGACATGTACAGAAAAAGACTACCTTCCCCAAAATCATTCCTACGAACTGGAAAAGATCAATAAGTCTTAACAGTGAACTTAAAAGCAATGAAATAGACAGTATGAGTTTTCAAAGTTGCTCCAAGATTTTTGTCGTTGTTGTTGTTGTTGTTTACAGTTTGATAATGTTACAAACTTAGCTGTCTAAAAAAGATATAAAGAAGAAAATAAACCTGTTCCCCTAGGAAGATGAGAGGTGTTCATATTATGCCTCCACCTCAAAAACAGTTTCAGGTTGAAAGCTAAATTTTGTTCCTCTAATCATTGGTGTTGGAATACCCTGCAAGGCAGACTTTTGTGATTCAATTACCACATATAACAAAGGAAAAAGAGCAGGTTCAATCTTACTTTTTAAAATAAAACCTTTTTTTTTTAAAAAAAGTCTAGCTCATTATTTTCTTTGTTCAGCAGTCCTTGTTTCAGTTTAACAGTTTAGTCCTCAGTTTAGTTTCCAAACTCTGACCATGCAATGGAAGACCACAACTGCAAGGAGGACTCAGTGGCACCTGACTTGTGTGTTTTTCCATGGAACAGCCATTTTGAGGGCTGCCTGCTGATTAACTGTGCTGCAGCATAAATCCAGCAGAGGAAGATCCCCAAATAACAAAATAACATAACATGTAAAACTAGTAGTAGACTTTTAAATACACTTCATTATTTTTAAAGTCCTTGTGTTCCTTACAACTGGAATGGAACGTTAATGTATTCACAGGCACTAACCTTAAGTCAGTGCTGCGTGCTCAAGCATAAATTCTGTTATCAGTGGATCTACTGCAATTCTTGGAAGAGGGAAAGTTGCTGAGTACTAACATTGTTGGCAGCCTCTTGTTGAATATAAGAACTTTCTTAGAGCTACCTAAGGAGAAAGACTTTTGCAAGTCCTTTCTCACCTTCATCTTCTCAATTACCTTTTCCCCTATTCCTAACCGTATTGAATCACTACTTTTAAGTAAAATTCTTCTTTACTTTTAAGCAAAATTCTTCTAACTAAGTTAAATTTCTGTATTAAATTTATCTTTAAGGTATGAGCACAATAATTTTCCCAAGTAAATAATCTATGCTGTTTTCATTTTGTAGTGGACTGGATTTTTCTCCAAAGTATGTTGGATTAGAATAAAATTTCTAGCTGGTTATTCATCTCAAGTAGTTGAACGCTGTGTTAATCAGTGGTATAGTGAAAAAGTGGAATGGAAAAACTCACCCACTTGCCCTTCCAAAGTGGGCAACGTGGGACTAATCACTCTTCTACCAATCCTAAAAACAGCTGTATTAAATTTTCATGTGTTTAACTATGAATGCACTATTCAGGTGAGTGGTCCTTTCTAAAAACTTAAAAAATGCAACTGTAGTATCTCCATTTCTGGGCTTGCATGAGCCTCTTTGACCCTCTGTTCAAAGGAGATATATTTCCAGTTTCTTTTCTAGTGAGATTCTTAGAGGACTGGAATAAGGATTTTGTACATCGTCAGTTCGCATTAGCAAAGCTGGGCAGAGGAAATGACACCACACCCGCTTATGCAAAGCATATTATATATCCATAGGCACACCTCAACAGCATTAAACCATAATCTATAGAAACCAGAGGAAGTGTGGGACAGGGGGAATTAGGTCCATCACAGGGTTTATTCCGGTTCCCCCAGGTCCTCACAGTAACTCCCTGTGGCAGTTTGAGGTCTATCAGAATAGAATTTCCTGCAGCACACGCCTCCTCACCTACTGCTGGCTCAAAACATGACTAGAAGAGCCCTAAAGGAAGCAGAAACAAGGTAAACCATGTAAATAAGGATACAGTGGTTCATCTCAGCTGAGGTCTCCTCCTGCATATAAAAATGCACCCTGTTGAAACACTGGACTCTCTCACCTTCCATTAAATGTTGTACATGTCAAAGGACTATTTACACAAAAAGGAGACCAAGTCTGGGCTATTCTATTTACTGGAATATCAAGGGGTTGCATATAGAACTCTTTTGCTTAGTGACATTTTAACATCAGCCCAAGATATACAGGAAGATGCTGATTCCATAATAAAGAAAGCTAAAATCTAGGAAAAGGGCTTTTCCTTTCATCACTATGAGATAGTAATGTTGCAACTACACTTAAAAAAAAAAAAAAAAAAGGTTTTCTAATTAGAACTGAGGTAATTATTTCTTTCAGTAAAATCCCTTCCCTAAAATTGACCTGTATCCAGTAATAGTGCAAACAGTGGCAGAACTGCCAACACTCCACTTTCTGACAGACATAATTTCATCCCAAAATCAGACCCAATTCTTTACTTTTACATGTGAATAAAGAGCAGCTTTCTTCATGTCAGCTGCTCCACAGTCTACCCGCCTTCATCTCTGACTGCTTTTTTATAAAGAATATGCTGTAATGATATGTTAACATATGGAATTATGGGGTTAAATTAGGCAAACTCTTAAAAAGAATAATAATTCTATTATACACTATTCCTACTTTGTTACCTTCCTTTCAAACTGTAACCTTATATTTTGTTTTCAAACTTAGAATTCTTACTCTTTGTTATATTGTATGGTTAACAATTTCAAATTGTACCATGTCTCCTCCCTCGCTTACAAAGCCTTTGTTCACTGCTTCATCACTATCTGCATGTAGAGACAGGCAACCACAGTCTGTGGTCTACAATAATAATGGCACACGAGATAACATCACCGGATCAGCTACATGCTAGAAACACATCTGAAATTTTCCATGCTTCAGAACTACCAAGAGGTTCAGTAATCTTATGAGTATTAGGAAACTTTTGTTTATTACAATGGGATCTAGTTATGCCAAGGAAACAAAATATCTTGCACGGAGAACTTGACATCTGAAATATAAAAAAAAAGGGGGACTAGAAGTGATAAAAAGTAAGAGCAGAGATAAAAATGGCAACATGAAATTAGGCCAAGAAAAAAAACAGAAAGAGAGAGAGAATTAAGTACATATTCATACTACTAATGACTTCAGAAGAGAGAATTTCACCAAACCCTGACTTTTCTAGGTTCAGCATTTCTGCCAGAAACTTCCCTGATTGAATTTGAAGGCAGTACTTAATTTGTGTGGCACAGGGGATGGAGAAGAGGTGGTATGTCTTCTAAAAGTAAGGAGTAACAAGTGGCTAATGATGAAGTCATTTCCCTTTTCAGCTTATGTTTTTAAGAAGCTCTTACTAATCATGACTGGGTTTTTTTAAAGGCATGAGCTAACTGCTTTGCAAAAATTAAGAATAGAACCAAAATAGAATACAAATTCATAGGAAATTTACAAGAGCTGAAATTCTGGGGACATTAATTTACAAATTTATTGACTGCAAAGTCAGACAGGGCACTAGAAATCTGAGCCTCATTTCTCAGGCATCCTAGGCCCTTGGAATCCATTTGCATTACCCAGTATGAAGATCAATTATTTGTTTTTTATTAAAATAAAAAAGACATAAGATCTTGATTTGGTGCTTTGTTGTGTCAATTTATCCCTCCCAACCAGTACTGTTAAAGAAGCGCACCCTAACTTCTATCTGAATGGGACTACTGCCTTGTCATGAACTCTGTTTTTCTTCTTAGATAGGACTAATGAGCCATATTCAAAACAGTTCATTTGAACAAGCTTAGCTACAACTGATCCAGGTCAGTTTGTGTGCCTGTCTCCACGATGTCTTGGTCACCTAGAATCTTCCACAGCTGCAATTCATTATTTCCCAGTCACTGCTTCCCAGTACTGAAAATGCTGAACAGTAGTGGCCCAGTATGGATCTTTATGGTAACTTCCCAATGTTAGGATTCAACTGTTCAACAGCAAGTCAGCATTACCCATTGACCACTGATGACTGTGATTTTGAGAGCTGTCAGGTGGCCAACTTTTAATCCATTTAACATGTTCTTTATTGGTGTTGCATAGCATTGACTCTATAATCAAAATATTATGCACCACTGATTCAAAGGTCTTTGAAAAGTCCATTACATTTACAGAATATCCCATCAATCAATCCTCAAAACTGAGCAGTGAAATTATACCTTCTTCCTCAAGTGTAAAAGACGCTTATTTTCTATGAGTTGTTTCTGTTATTCCATTAGAAATGAAGAAGTCTGGTAATATACCTCATTATCAGATAGAAGGATACCATTCTCCTCATTTCCAAATGGAGGGACAGAAATATTTACTGAACTTTTCTGTCAATTTTTGCATCCTAAATAATACTGCCACGTCCCCTCTATCGTGTTTTGTTGCCATCTTGATGGAAGAAACCTTCGAAACATTTTAGATCATCAAACATCTATTTGTCCTTTATCCTCTGTTTGTCTATTATGACAAATGTAGATTAGTACACTTTTTTCTCCTTCTCTTGCATCAAAAATGATTTATGGCCATGGAGGACTTTTTAGAGAATTCCAACTTTTCATTCGTTTGTTTCTTTACAGATTTTGTTTAGGATTTTACCAACTTTTTCTTCTTTATATCACCATGTTGCGTGCATATATACATCATTATCATCAATCAGTGTCAATGTGAGAGTTCGTGGCTTGATAAACCAAATCTCTTTGTGTTGCTTCTTACTAATCTTGTTACCCAATTGACTGAATATTGGAAAAAATGGTATGACAAGAGACCCAAAAATATGGAACAGGCAGTTAAAATGACAGTCCCACAGAAGACAGTCACTGAGGATGTATGAAAGGAAAAAGAGTTTATGTGGTTTATGTGTATGAACTGGGCAAGGGACACAGAAAAATCAGCAGAACTGAGAGCCACTGTGGTTCTTGCTTGCTGCTGTGAAGAGGGAACTTTGAAGGTCTATAGGTTCTTTCCCAGATTCTGCTCTTACCTTTGTAAATGGCTATTCTCCACACAATTTCTTTCAGCAAAGCAAATAGTTTTTGTCGTTACTTGCTTTTAAGCTGAGCCTTCAGTTTGTAATGAGTCTTGATTCATAATGAATTTTCTAGGTCTGACTTTGTCAGGGCTTTTTTTGAAAATCCCATTCATGGAAATTATCTTGAATAAGACTATAAACATAAATGACCTCTTCCACTTATTGAAGCTTTAATTCTTACTAGAACCTTTTGTGTAGTACATGCACTGCCAGAGGTACAGTTCCCTGCCCCAAGCTTGTAATTCCTCTGTGAATGGGGCAATCAGTACTTTTCCTTAAATTATTAATAAACCTAACGTCTCATTTGATTTCACCTTCTAGGATCTCTTCATGGTCATCTGTGTTAGTATGCTAAAGAGATAAAGCAAGAGAAAACCTGTTACCTTATCCCTTTCTGGAGTAAAAACCACTTTCATAATATTTTTTCACAGTAGCATGTCAATTAAGCATGCAATGTGTCAAGTAAACACGGTGGACATGCCATCTTCAAGTCAAAGCGTTTTTTCTCCTAATCAAATCCTTTAAAACCAGCTAAGCAGACATAGAGTTGGCACTAGTATCCCATCTCTTCTGCCCCTTCTAGGTCTGACCAGCATGTGTTTGACAGCTGTTTGTAATTCCTACTTATCTTTGGCCTTTGCCAGCCTTTCTTTTGTAACAACTGAGGGAACTCATGTGCACTCCTCCTAGCTGACTTCCTGAGGCACCAGCATATGGAATGATCCTACCTAACAATCTCATTTCACCATATATAACGTAACTGTGCTTTGGATTGAGGCTACCCTATATTCAGTGTAATCAATTCAGGTTCACTGATCCTTAGACAACCGCTGGTAGCTCCAGCCAGAAGGGAATTAATTTTTATGCTATAAAGAAGTCTAGTAAGTCTATATATTTGAATTGTAGTTCAAAAGAAAAGCATTTGGAAATATTTGTAATGAGCATCCTTTGGTTACAATGGGACCAAGATTTTTTCTCTGACCAACTTTTTTGTTTCCATCTGGAAATGCTGAAGAATGGATAATCCATCAGTATTGTCTACACAGTTCAAGAACTATTGTCAGGACATATAAAAAATGTCTGAAATGTGAAGGCCTGACACAATGCACATTTATGTCAATAACAGTGCATTTTTCTACAGAAGTCATGGACTTTGCATCAGATTTCATCACAAAGGAAATGATAAAATGCTTGAGAACTCCACTCCTGTTCTGTTAAATTAAATGAAATTGCTATAGATCAAAGGAAAGCCCAAATAGTTAGTATGGAGAAACAATAGGATCGTGCATTCTTAAAAGAAAATGGAAAATAGTAATCATATTCAGAAGAAAAATGCAATAAAGAAAACAATTTGACGTAATATTCTGTTGGCAAAAAAGATATCTCATTTTCAATTTAATATTAAAAAATTGCTCACATTAATTCTCTTCAGTTTTCCAATATACATGTATGAGCTGCAGATTGAGCTGTGCAATTCATCATAAGTGTTATTTGCCAATATAATGTCCAGACAACTGACTCTGACAAGAGGGAACAACTTACTTGATACTTTACATCCTTCATATTCTCAGTTCCTTACTCCCTCTGTATGTTAGAGTGTAGTGGTGTTATTTAGTTCATTAAAAAAAATAAAATAAAATGTATGTAAAATGGTTGATATTGCCTGCCAGTGTCTTTTATAAGCAGTAGTGCAAAGAGTATGTGAAGTCCAAAGTGAGGGAATAGCAAAGACTAGGAGTACTGCAAACATGTTTTATACTGCCTGAACATCAGTCCACGAAAAGTGTACATTATTTGTTTCTCATCAGGTGATTTCACTTCTTTGCTCACTTAGCTCAGTTGTTAGTATCATGCAGATAAAGAGGTGAGAAAAATGGAAATATTACTTTAAAAAGATTACACAATCATGCCTAGAATGGTTCAGGTAGACCTCTGCCCAAATGGAAGAACATGGACAAAATTATCTCTTCATCAAATTACAACTGTCCAGGATGTCTTTCATCTCGTTTTTCAGGCAGTGTCCAGATTCCATAGCCTAGCTCAAGTCCTAACTCGGCTGTCTGTGTACTTAAAAATTTTGGGGAAAACCTGAATAAAACATATTTATTAAAAACCCCATCTGCAGAGTGACAAAATTCAGTTTCATTGAGACTCCTGCCTGTTGTCATAATGCAAACTTATATTATCTTTCGAAATAATAATGGGGGAGTCAACATAGACCACACTGAAAGAAAGAACTTGTTTTCTTTTGGAGTTTCACTGTGTATTTGCTCTTCCATAGCCTGGCTGCATCACAGGTGCCATCGCCGTGTGTCCTTTAGGTTAATGTGATCCCACACATTGATGGAAATTTGGCTGTGATACTGTAGATGAACAAAAGCAACATTTTTAACCTCTAAAGTAGGAAAGATATTCAAGGTTACAGTTTTGGTGTAGGATAATGTGCATTGAGATTTCAGGCTTCACAGAATGTCAAGTAACTGTAGGATTGGTTTTGGGGCTGTTTTTCTACTCTAGTGCAGTCTTTGTTTGGCAGAACCATGGTTTTAACTTAACCCTCCCATATCACAGGCAATATTGTACCAACCCAAACATTGGCCTGTTGCAGTACATACCATAATTATAGCTCTTAATTGGGCTACAAAAATCTGTTCAGTCAAGAAGGAAGACACATTCCAGACACAGATAAAAAAAGCAGTTTCACAGGCTAGCAGGCCACCATATACACAGAGAAATGACACAGGCTCCAGTGCCCATTTCTACCTGTGCCTCTGTGGATGCCAGGATGGCTGCAGCTGCCACCTGAGAAGCAGCAACCAAATTTATGATCCTATCATGCTTCTCTCAGCCATTTCCAGGTTTTCCTTTCTTACAGACACAGTGACTGTTCTCACCCCTCACTTCTGGATCAAAAAACTTAATTTTCTGCCTACTCTGCTGAGGAGCCCTGAGTTGCCTCTACCACCAGCTTAGTTCTTACCACTTCAAAACTACTAAGAATAAATAGATGGGCATACAACCCAGCCTACAGCCTGAATAGCAATTTGCCTTTCTTTTTTTAGAACTAAATACCAAAGAGATTTTTTTCTGTCCCTGTTTGTACCATATGCTGGCTTCTCATACACAAAGCAATTCACTGGAAATAGAACTCATCTCATTTTTTAAGCACTTTCATTCTTTACATTAATCAGAAGTTAATCAGAGTAAGTGGGAGTCCCACATTCCCAGAATAGCCCCAGAAAGCATTCAGGAAGCAGGAGCTACGCTGGTACTCTTCCGCAAAAGGTTGCCATGACAAGAGAACAGTTCCTTCTGCTAAGGCTTTTTTTTTCATTTTCTTTTTAACCAGATTGTTTCTGAGGTCATCTTGGGCAGCCAACACTATGTGAGAGAAGAATGAGAAGCTCAAAATCATCATAATAATACCAAAATAGGCTAATTTTCACATTACATAAGTAAATGGGAAAGGAAGGAAATGAAGATAGCATTGGATGAAATTAATGTAGTTGCAGCCCACTGTAGTCAGAGTAATCATCTTGTGTATGATTTAAAAAGGAGAGGGTGTTTTATTTTTTTATCTAATGGATCCGGCTGCAAGCAATTTTGAAGAAACTAAGTAGAATCAGTAATGATGGTCTAAGAAAGAAGCAAATGTTGTTTCTTTCTGGGAAGAAATTAAATAATTAAATTACTCCGAATTTAAGACAGTCAGGCTCCACAAACACAGCATTTGATAAGTCATCACAACCCAAAGGACCAGTTCTCCATGAGATGACCGAAAGGTGGTATACAGAAAGATTAACTTTAGCCTCAGAATTACCAATCATCTCCAGCATCCCCCAAGCCAGTGGGAAAAGACATCTTTCAGAATAGGAGTTTTATCTGCCTGCTGGGATTTACATCCTGGGCATCCCGTGTCTCTCCACTTTTGGCATTTCCTCACTAGGTTATCCCTCGTGACTATCACTCCTTCTTCATCTTCAACTGCTGAAGAAGTTAATCCTGATGATTCTCACATAACATTCCACTTTATTAATAAAACAAATCCTAAATTTTAAAAAATATCAAATAATAGAATCAGTTAGAAACTAAAAGCAACAGCCACCAAGACCCAAATTTAGGAACAAAAGCAAGTCCTGGTCAAACTTGCAAGCCAGTAAAGGGCTGAAATATACTGCTTGTCTGACAGGGATCCCTGGCTGTTCAAGAAACTGGTCTCCGGTATCTCATTTTCTCACACTGAAATCTCCTTGTGATCCACACACCAGGGAATTATCTCCCATCTTGCCTGTAGTGCACCCAGCCCTTCACAATGTACTGCCATAGAAGGAGGGGTGGAGGTGAGAGGGGAAAGGGGAGGAGTTGATTAATTTTTCCCAAAAGCTATAGAACATTACTCCTTTTACCCCTCCAACTGAAATAATTTCAACCTGCCTGGTGTGATTTACTGCATCAACCCATCCTTAAGTAATCAAGTTGTCCTTTAGTAACATGTAATTGTCACCTTTCCTCCACCGTCTTGTAATACAGGAAGGACTACCTAAAACCATAAATGCTGGAGAGGATTTAAGGCTGTGAAACAAACTCTAGTGCAGCACCAGATGTCTACCTCTCAGTTAAATAATTGTCTCTTTCATTTCCTCAACAAACCGGTGGCCTCTGAACATTTCTCGATTGTCCCTTGCTGTCCTTGTTGCAAGGCAATGATGTGACTTCCACAATGAGTAATCCCACTGACAGCAACAGGACCATTCAACTGCTTGTATAGTCTTTGCAGATATGGTCTTGACTTGGCCAAATTCCCACATGATAGAGCTGACACATACTGGATGACCACGACTTACTTTCTAAAGTGAAAACGGAGACAGAGAATGGAAGAGAAAGGAATTTTAATGGCAGATTAATTTCCTATCAGAGAAGACAGATTATAAAGGGTAATATTTCCTGGACTTTTGTGAATGCACCACTTTGTAGCAGTCTGAAATGATATGAGGAAATACAAACTATTACAGAGAGTGGGGGTCTTTGGCCAGCCTGTTCAACGGGTTCACTTTTTTGTTTTGTTTTGTTTTTTGTTTAAGGGGAGAAATTTCATTGTTTACCTTGAAGATTATTAATTTTACTCCGAAATTTCAAAATCATATCTGTCAGAAAATACTCTGGGATTTGTAAATTTTAGACTGCTTGTATTCAGAGTACTTGTGACTTCTCCAAACAACTTTGCACATATGAACACTTCTGAGAAGGAAGTATAGAAATGTTTTATTGATTCTTAGCACTGCTAACAGTTTAAATATCATCCTGAAATAGCATTTATCAGTAGAGGTATCATTTCTCTTTTCCCATTTTAACAATAATTCATCTAAACAAATAAGCCATGCATCAGTTGGGCATGACCAAGCTGAAACTAAATGTGGAGAAAACCGTAAGTTAATCAGATGGAATATGTTATGGGTAACTAGTTTTCAACTAAACACTAGTTTTCACAAACATGTGCTATCCAGTGGGTAAATCAACTTTTCTCCAAGGATACTTTATGGATAAAGTGCATTGTCAATAGGTTTTTCTGCTGTGTTGCTGAGATAAACAGTATGAATTTTATTGTACCAAATTCAGTATCCAAAATAAGACAAATAGAATAAAAGACCAGAGAATTTGCAGGTGATTTATTCCATGAATTGCAGCTGTGAATGGTCAGCTACTGGAATGTTGTTTTTCTTTCACTGACTACCTGTTGGAAATATTCTGATGTTATAAAAATCATTCCTAATCACTCTTAGTTTGCCATTTACTCAGGATTAGTTCACTGCAAATAAACTAAAGTGGAATGAATTTTATTTGACTATGGCTATTTTCATGTTTATGTACAGTACCATATTGACCTTGAGTTAACTTATGGTTTATAGTACAGATTTTTATTATGAGAAATGCAGATTTCACTTTCTTTTTTTTTTTTTTGTGAGTTACCTGGACCTTAAAATCTTTCATTCCGACAAACATTCCTACCAATAAATCATTCACTAAAATGATCAGATAAAGTGTACATGAAATATGCATGAACATAATTGAAATGAGTTTATTTAAGAGCTCGAATGAGTATTTGTAGACAGCTTTCTGAAGCATTCATCCACCACTACTGAAAACAGCATAATTATTGAATAAAAAGAAATGACACCTGATAAATGTAGGGCTGACAGCACACTGGAGGAAAACTATTCAAGATATTACTGGGATGGCAAAACTTTTCATGGAAAAAACTAACCCACCAAACAAGTAATTCATTGCATATCCCATGCTGAAAATGTTCTTACTTGTCTAGGCAAACACAAACTTGTGTTGTTAAAAGGGGAGTTGAAATAGGAAGGAAAAACGCATGGTAGAGTCATCATAAATGCCAGTAATTCAAAATGGGGAGAATGAAGATTGTTTGATAGAATTGTGAATTACCAGGGTGTGTTCCAAAGCAGATTTATTCAGTCATTGGTTCTTTATACTCTGCAGCAACACTGATTTCACATTCAACTTGTTCGCTCTTGTTTTTGAGGGGGAAAAAAAAAAAGAAAGTTTCATTTATTATATTATTTATACACTTTCACCCTGGATTTGTCATATTCCTCACTTAAAAAAAAAATCCAAACTAGTTATTTGGTGAGGCTTCAAAGCCTTTTGCAGACATTAACTAGTTAAATTTCACAACACTTCTCTGAGGCAGAAAATTAAGTTTTAAAATTCCCAATTGTTGAATAAGGAAACTTAGGGACAAAGGTTAAGTGATTTACTGAGGCCACAGGAAACAGTATAAGCAGTGGAACAAGAACTTGTTCCAACCCATTCCTGTGGCTGGTAACATACCAGAGCACAGGACAATTATAAAATTTCACACACTTTATCCATAATCTCCGTTTTTGCTCCTTCCCCTTTCTACCCAGATAAAAAAAAAAACATTTTTAGTGAAGCATTATTCCATATAAAGTACTGGTATTTCTATTTCTGTTATCTTTTTTCTTCAAACAAACTGATTTTTTACTCTTTTGTTTAAAAGGCTACATTATCTTAGAGACAAGTTAGTCTTCCTCTCAGGAATAAAAAGTGCCTGTGGATACTGAAAATGTGACCACCAGCAAAGTGTCCAAGAACCACACTAACAGACACCACAAATGATGGCTCCACACCTTTGTTGGAGCCTTTGGAATGATGCAAATCAAGCTGTAAGTCAAACCAAATGGCTTTTTTCAAAGCTAAAATGTCATTTCATTGAAAACAGTTCCTGAAATAAAATTAATTTAAGAATATATTCCCAAATATTGTAGACTGGAAATTTTGAAGTCAGATTAAATTTCTGTTTTCTGACTCAAATGTTTACTTATGGATTTAAAAGACCAATATTAATACATTAAATCAAAATTTTCCCCACTCTTTGTTTTTATTATCTTTGTTATGGTTGCAATAAATAGTATAAGCTCTGGATTTATTTCTGTTACTCTTATCTTCACCTGTGTCCTCCCCTTTTGCTTTCATGTGTCCCTCCATTCAATTTTCAAACCTTCCTTGACTTTGGAAGGCAGAAGGGAAAAGTGAAATAGTGTGAATAAGCTACCACACATGCTGAAGTATTGAGAAAATGGTAAAAAATTGAAAAGGTAGAGAGAAGACAAAAAGCTGGTGCTTCATAAATTAAAGGAGGTTTTGAGGTAAAGTGAGTTAGAACAAAAATTTTCCTGGCAAGAACACTGAAAATGAGTATTTTTAAATTGTTTGGGGGTCGGGGGGTCAGGCAGGGTCTCTATTTAAAATTCTCCTTGAAACTTTCTTGAATGGAAAAGGTGAAGAGTATTTTGGGAAGCCTTTTCCATAAAGAAACCTGAGATTTTAGGTGAATGGGGCAAACTACACAACAACATTTAGGGCATTTTTGTTATGTTCACTAACAGTAACTTTCATTTTTCTGCATTCAGGTAACTTTGTTTATGTAGGGCACATCAAGAAAAAGCAGCTGTCAAGAAGTTGATTTTCCTATAGTCTTTATATAAACTTGCTCTAACAGGCCAAGCTTACTTGAAAAATTTCCTTGCCCTTTCTGCAAGCATCTTTAAAATACACAGTTTGTGTAAGCAGTGTGTTTTGTCAGACAGTTCAGGCTGCCTAGAAACAGCCTTTCCTGAGCAGGAGCTGGAGACAGACCCTAACTCCTCAACTGGATGCAACCTGCACCAGGACACCTGAAGCATTCAGTGAGGCAGTGTTATGTGAGAAGCACAGTAAACACAGGACTGGAGGGAGGGGAGCTTGCAACAGACATCCCAGGAACCCCTGGAACATCAGCTGGGCTTGCACACGTTTCAGTAGTGGTCAGGGTTGCCCTCATGCAGGCAAAGACTTGCTGGGGCCTGCCTGCTCTGAGAATCTCTCACAGGATGCTCAGCCCCTCAGTTGTTTCTCCCACAGCTTCCAAGAGATAGTGAAAGCCACTCACAGCATATCTTAAGTTTGTACTGGATATATGTGGATCTATCAACAGCAAAACAGGAAAAAAAAATGCTTTCACATAAAATTCTTTTTTATTTCAGTTAAATTGGAATATTAATTCCTTGAAGACCTTATCACAGCAATATGACAAATGGGACATAATGCCTTCAGTACTTGATGGACTTTCCCATGCGATTCACAACAACATATTTTAAACAATAGCAAATTCATTTTAAAAATTGATTCATTTAGATAATGCCACCAACAGAAGAATCACCTGAAGCATACATGAAGCACTTGCTAATGAATGTGTTGGTTAAATCCAAACATTTAGTTTTAAAAGGCATCTGGAACATGTGCCAGAAAAATGCAGCAGACATCCATCTGTACTTTGCTTCGATCTGATACAATTAAATGGACCTTTGTGTGACCTTCCTGACCTATCCAGAACTCCCACTGGCTTTCAAGATTGACAGTAATGCCAGGGAGAAGCTTATGAAACAGGGCAAATCTGCTAAGGCACGTAAGCCCCTTTTTCAACAGTGCCTCAAGCATTTAGGCACAGATCTTGGAAGGGATCTTAGCAGTAATAAACTTCCTAAAGACCACAGCCTCAATGCCTAAGTTTTCCAGTCTTTGACATAACCTACCCAGCCAGGGGTCTTAAGAGTCTAAATGATAAACAGGCCTAAGGTGCTTTGAGATCCACACACGGAGTGTGCCATACACGTTTAAACAAGTACATCCTTGACAAATCCCAAAAGCATGCCAAAATCCTGACTCAGGACTCTACCAAGTGGAGTTTATAAGTCACAGAAAATGGACAGTGTTTGCAGTAGTAAGGCTGTGTTTTGTTTTGTTGGACTGTTGGTTTTGTTTTGCTTCTTATAACACTTCAGATTATGGCCTTCCATTGAGCTGGTTTGTGTCCTTAGAGGCAAAAAGCCAGTCTAACTCAGTATTGGGGAATTATTAATCCCAGGGCACCATGCAGTTAGTGTGGTCAGTCAGGACCAGTGACTATCCTGTAACTGAAGGTCTCTAAGGTTTTGCCTTATATGGTTTTGACCTGCCATGAATGCATCTCAAGGGCAGGGTTACTATGCTTTAACTAAATATTTCACTTATGAATGCCTCTGCTGTTATCTAAGTTGCTGGTATCTTGTTGAGGAGTGAACCCAGGGGAGTGCAGTCAGAAGAGAACAACACAAGAATGTGGAAATAATGGTGAGACACAGAAAGAAAATTAAAACAGAACAGAGAAATCGAATGGCAAGAGATGAAGAGGAATAAAATATGCCTTGCAAGGGGCAAGTCACACAAGGCATGAAGAGGGAGGTTATTTTGGAAAATGCATCGAACCCACCTCCATTTCTATTTACAAGCTGATTCAGCAGTGCCTGTCATTCAAATCATGTCTCAACAGCAAAGGAATTGTTGTGAGAAGCAAATCGTAAAACCAACAGGTGCAGAGAACATGCTGCTGCTGCTGTTTGAAAAAAAAATAATTACAGGTCTCACATTTAACATCAACTACAAAAAGTTGAGGTGGAAGAAACTGCTGTAAGAATGTGAGCCAGCAAGCTCCTATCCCTACAGTGGTTTGGTGGTGGTTTTTTAGTTTAAACTCACCACACTTTCCATGCAGGATCTCTGTCTCTGTGTGTATGTGTTTGCAGGTATGTGTGCATTTGTCTTTTGGGTTTTTTTAATCCACTTCGCCAAATTTCTCACTGGTTTCTCTAATGAAAGGTCTACTACTGGAAGACAGAATCTACTTTCTTCCTCTTATTATTTTAAATTACATTTTGTGAGCTGCCTAGGGACTTTGTGGCCACAGTTGTCCTATTTACTTCTTCATTTTTTCTCTATTATTATTACTATTATATAGTAGTAGTAGTAGTAATAATAATAATAATAATAATAATAGTAACAACAACAATAAAACAACCCCGTGGATGTTGTGATTGAAAATGCCAAATGCCTCAGCCCACAAGACTGGGGCAGCAGAGCGTGTCTGCATGTGAGGGAGCACGGCTAACCTCACTAACTGGCACATTTTTAGCCTTTTCTACAGCAAATCGGTACAGATTTCATGTGAGCTGCGCTTCTCCAGCAGCAATAGCAAGAGTCACCGGGTGCCAAACTGATACCGCCCCACAAGTCCCCGCCCTTTAGCCACGGCAGGCACCCACGCACCCGCACACCACTCGGGCAGCAGGCAGAGGAGCCTCAGCCGAGCCCGCCAGCCAAATCCAGAGGTAACACGGTGAGAGGAAAGCTCACACAAGCTGCAGTTAGCGAACTGCCATATGCCCTGACAAAGCTACTGACAGCAGTGGCGAGCCCAGGGAGGGCTTTTATCATTAGCCCCTCACCCAGCAGTGGAGGAAACTCATTTAGCCCCATGCTGGACTTTCATTAGGAGCGACTTGCATCAGATGGTCGCAGTGTTCTGGCACTGGTGTCGCCTGGTCCGTTGCTGGAGACGTGGCCATATCTCACCCCAGCAGGGATCCCCAGATCGGAGCGGCTCTTTGTCGACAGATGCCAAGACAGCAGCAATAGTAGTGACAAAGGCAGCTTGGTTTGGTGTTATCTTTTATGCTGGCATGTTGCAGCCCTGAACTTTTCAAGAGGTGGCTTTTTACAAAGTACTTGCAGACAGAGAGGCAGGGAGTTTATATAGATGGTGAGAAATAATCTAAAGTAAAATATGCTTGAAATTACCACTTGAAGCTGAAGCAAGCAGCAAAGAAGCTGTCACTGACAATCATTATTTCTAACCTTGGGACTGTAATAAAAAAATCAATGAAGCAAGAGATGTCAATATTCTAGTAACAAAGATGTGATACCAGCACCCTCTCCTCCCAACATCCTAGCTGCTTATGTCAAAAATATACAAAATTGGAAGCATAGATGTCACAACAGAAATACTTTTCTCTTTCCAGAAGTATCCTGTCATTTCAGGACAACTGCTTGCATTGCTTGCAGGAGAGGATTTTCAAGGAGAAATGAACCAAAACAGTATTTTTTGACACTGCTGTGTCTGCTGTGTCACTGTTGTGAATTCTTTGAAGAGCATAGTGACTCTTGTCAAATGTAATTAAAAAAACACCAAAACACCTTGACTGCTTCAGTGCCTTCCTACCTGCTTCCCAAACATGGATATTCAGTATTTAAATCCCTCACACATCTTGCAGTTGACTACATTACCGTGCAGATACATTATAAACTGATACGGGCTAACAAAGAAACCTCTAAATAAATCTCTTGATTTTTATCAGTGTGTTTTAATGAACTTCTGTGTTTAATTAAAAACAAACACACCCAAAGAAGAAAATGAGCTTTTTAAAAATCTATAACTTCCCTCCCTTACTTTTCCCATCACCATGATAGAAGGCTGTCCTACACTGTTTAACAGGTTTGACTTTAGGGAGGGCAAAATATCAGTAGCTCCTTTTTAAAGTCATGGAACAAAAAAAAAGCAGGAGAGACGAGGTCCTGGTTTCCTGAGTGGAGACGGCAGCCCTGATTTGCAGTCAGAGGGGCTGATACAGCCTGTGTGAAAGGCAGGTACTGCGGGCCGTGGCACGAGGCAGTGGGGAAGCTGAGTTGGGAGCTCTGGGGAGAGTGTGCAAGGGGCAAACATTAACTTGACCCGGTGCCTAACTCTTCCCTGCTTCAGGAGGCGACCCACAGCCCAGCACCCTCTCCTGAGACAGCAGCTTTTCATTCCCAAAAGGGAGTGCTTCATCTTTCCATTGAACTAGTTTTGTACCGGTATAGCTCTGCTGCACCCACCGTGTGATCCCAGGGGACGTGAAAGCCTCTAATGCCCGGGCACCGACTGCAGCAGCGACCGGTGCTGAGCCGGGCAGGCTCTGTCACGCCTCGCTGACCCGAGACTAACGTGGTTTTAACTCACATTTTTTTACAGCTCTTCCGTAAGCCAAAAGCCCACCGAGGCGGACAGCCGGGCAAGTCGGACCGTGGCAGCGGGGTTCAGGACCATCCTGCCGCTCGGCTTTTCACAAGAGCTAGCGCAGGGGGAGCGACCGGCGGCTTTGCTCATCCGCTTTATTATTTTAATATTCTATTTTATTCCGTTCTCCCGAGCAGGCCCGGCCGGGCCCGCGCAGGTGGGCGGTGTTGAGGCGCCACCTACCGGGCGGAGGCGGCAGCGGCCCCCCTCAGCGGGGCGGCGGGGCGGAGGTGGAGCTGCGGGGGCACAGCCCTGCGCGTACACACGGACGTTATGCAAAATAAATAAATACATCACCCCTTTATTTCAGCAGAAAGACCCCCCGAGCCCTTCTGCCTCGCCGCGGGGCCCGGCAGAGGTCGGAGGCGCCGCCGCGTTAGGGGCTGGGCGGCGGCGAGGAGGGCGATACATGGACAACGTGGTTCCTGGTTTTAATTGCTTCCATTTGGCCTCAGCCGGGGCTGGGAGCGACACGGACGTAAGCGAATGTGTCCTGACCACAGGAAGGAACAATGTTAAACATTTTAATTACACGGGGAGTGAAACAAAGTAAAAGCAGAACAATGAAGAGCAAATATAAAGAAAGGGAAGCTAATTAATGGAACATTAACATAAGAATTTAATGCAACCAGGCTGAATCTGTTTTGCAGCATGAAAGGAAGGAAAACAGTGCTATTGTCCTGGAAAGAAGTGAGCGCAGCGCAGCTCCCAGCCTGTCGTGCGCGGCAGGGCTGCCGTGGCCCTGAGCGGGTTGTTTCCACTGGAGAGATGTTTTTAATACTCAGCATCTTTGGGAATCTGGGAACCAACTATCTGGCCTTGAAATCCATAGAAATGCCAGGTATGCAGCCGCTCATTCTGATCATTTAATCTCCATTGGCAAAGTGTAGCTCCGGGTACACTCTAAGCTACCCTTGCCACTTGCCACAGACCTACCTGTACAATACGACACGTTTTGAAAAGGGCCATCCAGTTGCCAGGACATATTATTTAGCACATACCACACTTGGTTATTGTTATACCCCAAATGTGGGCATTCCATGAGGGTCAAGTTACCCCGGGTATCCTCTGTGGTCAGCAGAGAGGTGAAAAAGAGGCTATGCTAATGATATATTGATATAATTCTAATAGACTAACAATACCAATGTGCTAGTATTGTGCAATGTGCTAATATGACTGTGATACATAATAATGTGATGCTAATGCCAAAATTTGCCTTCTGCTCTTCCATGGGGAAGAGCAACTCTCTTCCACTGGCCTGCTGACTACAGAGGGAGCCCAGGGAGACCACCTGGCTGCTTTAACTGCTCAGCATTGGACCACGGAGCTGCCAGGAGCAAGTAACTTCCCTTCAAGGACTCCCTCTGAAGTCTGTTCAGGTTTCAAGCAAACTCTTTCCTATTCCAAGCCTCTTCGGTTTTCCCACATTAGTGTGAGGCATTACAACATCTGCGCATGAGCACAAGAGATGGAGGTCAGGTTAAGGATCCTTTGCTTGTTTGTCCCAAATGCTGTCTCAGGCTGTGACAGTTGGTGGTGTGATGAAGTTTTCATTACAGTCTCTGAACTTTAGCCAGGTTTGCAGACGTGTTGGTGACACTTTAGAAAGAGCAAAAAAATCAAAGCATTTTCAGCACAAAGTGTTCACATGTCATGAGATAGATATTTTAACCAGAGACTTGCAGTTCTTGGCAGACTGTGACTGGTTTAGTTAAGTTTCCATAAATCAAAGCACAATGCACAGACTATGAACATCAAAAACATCAGAATCCCACAGACAGGTATGTCAGTGCCTGGCAGCTTTGGCCAAAATTTGCAGAAAGGGATCAAAGAGAGTCTACTCAACATTTAAGACTTAATGTAAATCATAGTCATCCTAGTGGGGGTTTTGCAATTGCCTTTACTAGGAGGCAAAGTCATCCTTCTGTGGGGAGGCAGGAAACAAGAGTCATCCTTAATATAAAAGGGTGTCCTAATATATTCTGCAGTCACTTCAACAAGTAGTTGTTTTGTGTGTTGTTTTTTAAAGCAGTTAACTAGCTGGGATCACTGAGTAGGTATACAAGCAAGTCGATAAAGCAAACAATATGTTATTTCATAGTTGTTTTTTAATCATCTTAATATGCTTTTATAAGATGCATGTTCATAGCAAATGCACTATAGATTTGAGGAAGTATTGCTAATGAAGAGTGAGATGGTAAATAATAGAAACTGTACTTGTTCAAGTGGACTTGTACATCATACTTTTCCAAATTTCATTGTGATGTTTGGACCTGAATATTTTCCATGGAATAGCAGGACCTTTTCCAAATGCCACTTCAGGGACAAGTGCTAGGCTTTTTATGCAATGGATGGATCAAAACTTGAAGTCTCAAATCTTCAAGTTTTGAATTTTGCCTGATACTAGACCTAGGCCAGGCTCAAACTAACCTTCCCCCAAATCTAAAAAAACTTGCAATTTAAAAGCTGACTGTTGCCCAACTTCATAAAATTTTAAATCCAGAAATATATGTAGTTCTGATTCTTTCAACATTATCACCCTAATGCGGTGTGTCTGGATGTGGGAGGAATATTTAAGCATTGGAGACTGATTTCATTAACTTTTTTGTGTCTCCCATCTTGTAGTTTATTGCATCATAAATATCTGTATTGTGTAACACTGTATGTAAAACTTCATTAAAATAAGCCATTGATCATGGAAACCAGAGTGAATATGGATACCCAGATTTTTTTCTGTTTCTACTGTAAATCTTAATCCACCAAAATTAATGTACCACCACAGAAGGCCTGCATTTGCTCTTCTGCTCTACATCTTCTAGCCATATTAATAGTCCGTTTCCGAAGTGAAACTAATTGACATAGCCCTTGTCTTTTACATTCCGTCATCAGAATGAACGAAAGAGGGTGCGTAAAACTATTTGGAGTCATGGCCTTGTCAAGAACATTTCTTCTGACTCAGTGTTAGAGGATATGCCACTGAAAACAGCTGTCAGATGAGCAGAGCTTGGAATCCATTCCTCAGAGGTTTCCCAGCTTCACCTTCTACTATCCTAGTATCCAGAATTTTTCCCCTCAAGCCACCCAGTGGAAGATTGTTTTGACCGTTCCTCTCTTCTGGGAGTGCTTGAGAAGGTTGCAGGGGCCAGACCAGTTATCCTGATGGCAAATGGAGAGAAATCCCTGCACTTTTCAGAGGAGTCTAAGTGGGAGAATATCTGAAATCACAGTGCATTGCATCAATGGTCTCTTCTGGTGCTGGTGCTGGGTCAAAGCTTTTGGGCCCAGAAGTTCTCTTGCATGTAAATATAGAAGTGGTTGCAAAAAAGGGAAGTAAATTTCTTCCTGGAGCTGATCATGTGCATAAGCAGTAATTCCAATCACCCCTGGAGACTCTGTCGTGTCAAAACCTTCCTTATGAACAGGATCAGACTCACTGTGTTCTTCACTGAGGATAACAGTTTTCAGGTACAAATACAACTGGTAGGACAGAGGGCTTGGCATCACTTCACTGCAGGCAGCCCATCTCTAATGAGAGGCTCTTCTAGACCCCACTAGAAGCAAATTGGTTTGCATTTTCCTTGGTACATGCTCTGTACCATAATGTTGTCACAACCTCAAGCAATGAAAGTGCAGCATTGATGGAAGCTCTGCAATGGCTCTGTGGAGGGTAATGAAGTGTCAGCATTAAGAAGCAGGAAACATGCACGAAAATATTCATCTCTGGCTTCATCTGTTGACACCTGGTAGGACTGATGCATGAACATAGAAGATGAAGGACATAAGCAGGCAAGAGACTAGCAAGTATCTCATTAATAGCTGGTATATGTGGCATCTTCTTTTGGAAGACAGATAAGCAGAAGGTACTCAGAAATAGTTCCCAACATTAGGGATGCAAGTAAGAGCAGGTGAACTATAGTAAACTACACAAACATTGGTGGTTAAGCTTGCTTCAAGTCCAGAAAAGGTAGAAAGACTAGAGAATGTTATGTGCTAGAAAGTGTGTCTGTGGTCTTCATGGTTTTCTCTCGAATGAGCCATAGACTCTTGACTGTTAGAAAATGTCTCTTCAGTCTAGCTCAGATTCTGAAACTGATAATAGGCTTTGAGGCTACAATACTGAGGAGAAGTAACAGATTTGCAAATCCATTTTACCATCCATCTCACACCTTTTAATGGTGGGGAATAAATACAAGGGATTCAGGGAAGGTGAACATAATTTTAATGCTTTTTGTTAAATTCCCACTTTCATTCATATGAATGAAGTTTAGCAACGAGACGTGTGTGTGTGTATGCATCTCTGTGTCCATGTACTTGCATGAGGTATCCTTCAAGAAGGATACACTGAATGGGCTTTCTAAGATGATTAAATAATTCAGTATGGTATCAAGACCAAAAATCTCAAGTGGTTATCACAAATAGAGATTCCAGCCTTTTTTTTTTTTGAGGCACTAGAAGCAATTTTGTCTGTACATATGATTTCTTTGCAATTTCCTAATGAAATGATATCATGTGCATATCTTACAGAAAAATCAGGATATATCAAAGACCTGCTTCCAATGTTATTAATTTAGAGATTTCTGGATTTTATTTATAGGTATCTGTAGGGATTTTGAATGCAACGTGGTTTTTCAGAGTAAATAAAAGGTACTTCTGAAATGATATTGGCAACTAGCATCACCTATATATAAGGGGGACTTCATGTGATGTCTCCATGTGGATGACCAATAACTTGCAAAATGCAAAAAACTCTTATCTAATACTCAGTATCTTAGAAAATTTTTATATAGAATGTAAAGCCTATTTCTGGGAAAAAAAAATTTAAAATAGAGTCTACAAAATTTGGGGCATTTTCAGAGTTTCTGCTTTAGTGTAAAAATAGTAGCAATGGGAGAAATAATCTGGGGAAATACAGAGGTATAGATTACATGTAAATTCAGGACATAGTGATGAAAGCATCTCTTCAAGTTTTATATGGTTCTAATGAAAAACAATTGCTAATAAGAAGTGACTGGTTAAATTGTGTCAATGACCAATCCTATTCTGCATGTTCTGCTGAAGCCAGGCACCCTCTGAGGACAGCTGGAGCTCAGCCAGAATGTCATGACCGTGGTCAAGGTCATAGGTCCTCATGTGCCAAGCAGTACAGTCTTGTTCCTAATCCTTACAAACCCTTTTTTTTCTCCATGGGGAAACAGACTGGAATATACTCAGTCAGACACTGTTAGTATTTTTAATCCTTATCTCCTTTTGATATAAAAATAAAGCTACCAGTTATTTTTTGTTTCATTATTAAACCCTTGGTTTTTACAAGGATTTCAGAACTTGGCCTAGATTAGAAACAAAAATAGTAAGAGCTCCTTTTCACAAGAAATAAGATTTAAAGGTATTAGGGGGCATATGCCCTCCTTTTTAGCAATCAGCACGGGGAGTTCTTTTTTTCTGACCCTGAAAAAAATCAACTACAGTAGCTCAAAATACGTTTTTATGGTTTATTTTTGTAAGCGCTGTTTGTAGTAATATTCCACTAACACACATACATACGAGTCCTTTCACAGCCTTTTTCTGGCTAAAATTTGACTTGCTATGAATAGTTGGTAGGCAGGCCGGTGCAGGGGGATTGGACTGAGTGTTGAGACAGGTGTATTTTTGGCTCAGCCAGCGCCTCAGTATGTAATTGTGGTCTCTGCATCATTTTTTCCTTCTACCCTAGTTTTTCTGTTCTACTTAAACAAAAGCTTTGAGTTTTAAGGCATGACATCTCACTATGTATTTGTAAGTAACCATATCCAAAACAATGGTTTATACTTGAATTCTTATGCTCCATTAGCATTGAAATAAAAGCAGCCTTTCAGTGGTTGCCTCTTCAGAGGAGTTGGGCAGTTTTGACATCATGCTTTAATATTAAATTGGGTTTTGTTCGGAGCTGTAGCAGTCAGGAAAAAACTATTATGTGTGGGCATGTGAATGAAGGAACAAATGGAAATGGCTACATCCAGGACTCTGGAAATCATTATATTCGTGCCATCGCAGGCTACCACGTTGCACAGTTCTTTCCAGAATCAGAGCCTCAGCTTGAAGGGCCATTAGACTCTCCAGATTTTGCAAAAAACAAAACCTGGCTGATTTTTTGGAGGTTCCTGATGGTTGTGATTCTACATCCTGAACGAGTGCCACGGCTGAATGTTCAGTGTCCTCATCAGTCTCCAACACTGATGCTGGCCAGTTCCCTTTCATTCCTTGGTGCTGGCAACCGTGTTCTGATGCAAGACTAAATCTCTGTTGTGAGAGCGTTTTTTGGAAAAGGATGGAGTGCCAGACAATATCAGACTAGACCCATGGCTCAACTACTGTAGCACCTGCTCTCTGGCTCTCTGGCATGGAAGTAGTTCTCATCTTGATCTCTAAGTTAGAAGAATTAAATGTTCACACCCAGCTTTGTGTGGTTTAATCTGCGTTTCAGAAGAAAAGTGAAATAGTTTTGCATATTTTTATTACTGTTCAGAGAAATTTCCTCTTCACATTCCATGTCTTCTGGGCCTCATTGCCTAGGCACATTTCAATCCGAGGTGCATTTTTTATCTTGCAGTTTAACAAGGGCCTTCCTTCTCCTTGCACTGTTAACTCCTCCCAGCCTTTCTTATGAATATACACTGTGTTTCCTAGCCTAATTTTAAAGGGAAAAATTTATTTCCTCATTAGATGTTTGAATTACCTGAGGCCCCTTTATCATGATCCTCTTTCTTAAATATTCTTTAATCCTGCAATATCCTTTTGAAGTATATGATCATATACCATAGATGAGATCAGGCATTGCTAGTGATTTATGTAACGACATTCCATTATTTCTGATATTGCTGTCCAGTCCATCTCTAATTCACCCTGGTTGGGTTTTCCAAGAAAAATGGCAATATTGATCATTGCTTTTCTAGCAATTGTCTGCATCTGTTTTGTGTCTCATATAGTCATTATTAAAGGCAGCAAACGAAGCCTAATGAGTTTCAGAAAACCCAGTTTGGAACTCATAGTACATTTTCTGTGCAGACGTGAAGAGTCGGCTTGTCCACAGACTCAGTTTAGATGCATAAGACTAGATAATTTGCAAAAGAATTCCGTTCAGACAAGCTGGACAAGTGGCCTATGACAACACTTTTCATGACCAAATTCCCTGAATCTAAACCACAGAATACTTTTTCTATGCCTTCCCCATTGCTATTCCTTAGAAAATATGTCTCTTTTTTTGTGAACTCTGCCAATCATAGCAAATAAGTTCTCTTTGCTTCTCTTCCTGCCCTCCAATCTTACAATGTAGCTGATTCACAAGTAAAGTAAACCCAGATAGAATTGCTAGTGCTGTCTGCTTATTCATTCCTAGATTTTTATTACTTTAATGGCCATTTTCTTACCTTACCTGGACATGAGGAAAGCTGTGCAAATTGCCTGCGGGTGATGAAATGAAGCCAAAACATGAAAGACCAACAGAAAGACTAGTTTACCAGTAGGCTGGAAGAGAAAAGACAGCTACCTTACTTTTGTATTGAAAAAATGTATATGCCTATAGTCCATAAAAATGGACTATTTAACCTGCTCTTGAACTTCCCAAAAATGTTCCCACACCAAGCATCCATATGTGAAGGATTCTGGTTGCTTCATATTTGAATTCCTGAGCTTAAGCTTTGGTCTTCTGGGACAACTGGGCACAAGCCCAAGAGTCTGGCATTTTCTCCCTCTTCCCACATCCAGATAAAAAGAAACTGTGACTCCAGTCTTGCCCTGCAGACTCTTAACTGTTCTGCACGCATGAAAAAGTGAGTTCTAGAAAACAAGCCGATCGAAATAAGCTATTTTGCCAACTGTGCACAAGAGTTTTGTGTGCAGTCAGCTGTGTGGTGTGGGTGCATACCTGCCTACAGAAACGTGAGCTTGAGAGTTGTAGACCTAGCTAGTAAAAAGGAAGAGTTAAACAAAAAAGCTTTTCAGGCCTCACAGTTTTTTTTCATAATCATAATGTAGTTGGCTTTTCTGGAGAAACAGAACTATTTGCCTCTTCCTTCTCAATGGTTAAAACTACATTTCTTGGGAGAGACTAATAAAATGAACAATAGAACCCTGGAGCCTGCAGAGCTTGGGTCCAGTTTGTACAAAGAGAAAACAAAAAACAACCCCAAAAAAGGCTGTCTTAAATTTTGCCACAACAACCTCATGCCTAGAACCGCAAGAGGAGGTCCACACATAGCTTGGCCATTAATTACAATTTTTGCATCCTTTTGGTTGTATTTTTTGATGACAAGAGCAACTAGAGAAAATCAGAACAGAGAGTTGAACATTCTGAGTAACTTCTTGCTTTCCCTGTCTCGTCTCAGGGGATGGCAGCCCCTGGACTTATTTCTTCAATTTCCTGAACATTTTCCATGAAGTGCTGACTTGCAGTCTGCAGTCTGTATCACTTAGAGCAATATTCAGCATCACAAAGTATCAGATCCCATAGCTGAATCCAGCCAATCTGGATTTACAACTTGTCAGCAGTAATCCACTGTGAGCAAGGTGACAGAGTACCAAAGATCAGCATGGCTGGATGGTTGGCACATGTGTCCCACATTTTTGGGGGCACATGTATGACTGTGTGTTACATTAATATGCTCTGACTTAGTCTTACGGTAAAGAACTATCAGCCTCCTTCAATAAATTCATTGTGGTTGAGTGCTCACCGATTATCTGCAGGAGTGCAAATACAGCTGTTTGCTAGACATGAGGCATTCATTTAGCTCTCTGTATTGTCAAATACATTATTAGCTAATTTATAGCAGTAGAATCTTTACCTCCAGTATGGTGATGAACCTCATTTGAACCTATTTGGCACCTATTCTTGCTTGCTCTGGGTAATGGGTAGTGATGTGTGTGAGCCAGAAAGAACTGCTCGCCTTTCATAAATATAATGAGCTTCCAAGAGTGGCAATTAAAAAAAGAAATATGCATGAATTAATTTCTAATTTCTTACTGGTAAATGCAATGTATTTCGTGTTGAATAACAAAGACACAATGCCCATGAAATCCTACAAAACCATTTTTTTCCCCAATCATGTTTCAGAAGATAAATTTGCTTTAATACTTGGTGTTCGAAACAGCTCAAAATGAGACATGACAGTCCTAGAAATCCTAAAGCACCAAATATGAATTTCTCCAAAGGGATTTGATCTCAGTTTCATATTCAGCATTTTTTCTCACTGCTTTATTTGGAGCATATAAAAGTATTAATTTATTGCTACATTTAATATGGAGAGTGGTGAGTAGCTGGATTTTGAGCCAACTTGTCATTGCTGAAAATGTCAGGGCCACTTCTTCAATACTCATTGAAATTTTTAGTTGAAAAATGACAGATATATGTAGCAAACAAGCAGTTGAAGAAAAGCACGCCTTGTGTCAATGAAACAGTGCATAACATCACCTCCCTGTGAGGACAGAAGTTATCGCTTTTAAAGAAATCACTCTGATTTTTAAATCGAAATTGTGTGATAAACCATATCTTTCCTTTTCCACCTAGAGGCCACAGGAGATAGGAACACATGCCATCCTCACAGGTAGGGAAAGATTCAGATCAGATGGAGGGAGGCCAGGAAGAAGCAGTGAGAATTGCAAGAAACCCAAAGCACATGGGATGTAAGGAAAGACTGGTAGTCTACCAGTGGTGGTCAAGAGCAACTGCTAAAGAAAACTAAGCAGGGAGAAAATGGTAACAGGCTGGCTACTTAGAAAGGAGTGAAAAACATCTTTTCATGTCCACTGAGGATAAAGGAAAAAGTTATTCCAAGTAAGATTGACTTAGGTTTAGATTTCAGGTAAAAAATTTCTTGTGATACAAGTTATGAAACACCAGGATACATTGCCAAGAGAAGCTGTTGAATTTCATGTGTCAGTCAAGATTGTTAAAAATGCATTGGGAAGATGCTTTCATGTATGTATCGTTATTCCCATCAGAAAGGTGGAAGGGCAGACCAGATGTTCTGAAGCACAGGATTCTATGATGAAGCCTATTTTCTATGCTTCTGTTATAGCTATTTTTCCTATGGTCTGGGAGTAAATTAACCAGCTTTAGACTTGAAGATATTGGAAGAAAAAAAATCTTACTTTTTTTCACATTTTCCTGCTTCTCTTTTAATTTTTTCTTTTCTTTTGTTTCCTTCTGGATCCATTGAAAGGGGAATGTTTTTTGTCTCACTGCTAGGCTAACCCTCTGTAATCTTTCTTCCACGTGTGCAAAGCTATTCTCTTTTTTTTTCTGTGTTTCCAGAGTACGTCCCTGCAAAGTTATACTAAATCCTTGCTTGATTGTGTGTTGGAATTACCCAGTTTGCAATGACAGAAATAATTCTATTCCTGCAGAAAATATCAAGATTTGTTCCCAGCTTCTGATCCTCAAGTTAGCAGAAGCAAAGTTCTTATTATATGCAGCTTTGGTCACCATGAACTTGGCAGTTAAAGAGGATTCTCAGTCACTGAACTGCTCTGAACTTTTTTAAGAATCAGGCCTATACAAAAGCTTGAAGTTACTTGCTGTTCTTCTAAAAGACCCCAGAAGTTTTGTTACACATTTCAGTAGCAGTAGGACTACTTCATTGTACTTGGAAAAGATTATTTACCCTCCTTCTTTTTTTTTACTTTGCATGACAGTTCTCATAGAATACTAAATAATGCCAGCAGGATTTAAAATTGAATTCAGAATTATTTTAATTACCTTAAATGTTTTACTTTTTTTTCAAACTAAATGCATAAATAGGATCTGCTCAAACATGCCTAGCAGGAGGCATTTAAATGCCTCATGCAGATAGGCTGTTCCCTGCTTCCTTGTTTGGTTTGGTTTTCCCTTTCTTGTTTAAAAAAAATCCAGTAGTGAATGAATGAAACATAATTATGCAAATATGTTAAATCCAGTTGACAGGCAGGATGCAGGCAATGCTAAAGCAAAACTGGTAAGCTGAGGGCAACATCTACATTTCATTATTTATTAGGGGCCAGATATGAAAAGGCATTTGAGCACCCAGAGAGACAGCCAGTCAGTAATATTTACAAAAACACCTCAGCGGATTAGGTGCGTTATTCCTGTATAGCTTTACTAGTGGCAACGTGGGGAAATTAGTGCGGGAAATTAGTAAGCAGTGGCCATCCAAATTAATCTACTTTATGAGTCAGCAATCTTATGCATTTCTCTGAATGCAAATCCCAAGTGCAAAACAAGTGTCATGCATACATCTACGCTTCCATTTTTTTAAATTACTGTGTGCTATATGTAAGAAAAGAACATTTTGTGCAGAATATAGAAACTCTGCTAGTGACAGTTTTACCAGTTCACATTGAAATGCTGTAGGAAATTATAGATCATGAGCTATAATTTCAGTGGTAAACTCAAAAGTTATTTCCAAGTCTCTGCAAAGGTGTGTCATAAATCTGGTCAAAGAGAGCATGACAAAGAACTCACATAGTTAGCATTTTTCTTCTGTGAGGAACTGAAGAAAAACGTAAAAGAAAAAGCAATGGCACTATTGTTTCTATGTGCAATTTATGAAAGACATGGTTCTGACAGAGCTGCTTATGGATGCTGACCTTTGTAAAGGAATAAGTATACAAACCTTCATATGTTGAGGTAGATTGGCCGTTGTGAAAAAATTAATTGAGTAGGGGATTCCAATCAAAAGAAACTCTAAAATTTTGTCAGTTTTAGCAGTTTGTTATAAAACTCACACAAAAAATTTGTGCTGGGTCCAATCTATTGAACAGTCACATTACTGACTTGGAGAATGAATTATGGAGTACACATGAAACTGGCAGATGGCATCTTTCTAGGAGGGATTCCAAGCATTTGGGAGGACAAGATTAGTACTCACAGGGATCCTAAAAATGTTACTGAAATACTCCAAAACCAACAATATGAAATTCTAAGGAATGTTATGCTTGGGAAGGAAGAAAACCAGCAGAAAATTTGAAATGGCTGAACAGAAAAATATCTGGCAGCAATGATGAATTGAAACATCTTAGTATGTTTGAACATTATATCGAGTCAAAAGACCAGTGTCATTCTGGAGCATGCTAGGTGGCATGCCATAAGTTAGAGATGGACATCTTTATTCTGCCCTGTGCAGCAGTAACAGGACTTCAGCTAAAATATATGGTCCAGTTTTGAGCATGGCACTTTAAGAAAAGCTGCAGACAAACTAGAGTGCAGGCCAAGAGCATAAACATTGCTAAGAGGTTTGAAAATGTGACAGAAGGTTGAAAGAAATGGGTTTGTTTTGTTTTGAAAAGAGCAATTTTGAAAAGAGGAGCAATTCAGTAGTCATCTAATATGTAAAAAGATTCTAAAATGAGCACAGTCATGAGTTACTCTCCATGTTCACCCAATGTAAAAAAGAAATCACTGCCTTAAGTTTTCAAAAGGGAGAAAAAGGTTAGATTAGATTCAATTAGACATTAAAAAAAACAGCTTTCCAGCTGCAAAGGTTTTTAAGGACTGGCTGCCTAGGGAGCTTCTTTACTTTATTATTGAAGACCTCTATGAATAGATTAGACAAAAATCAGTCTGAGATTAGACAAAAAGTCTGAGAATACTTGACAGTCTCTCAAAGCAGGGGGAGCTGAGTTTTAAAGATGATTTTCGTTCCTGCATTTCTATGATGCTACTGCTAAGTCCTTTAGAAAATAATATTCTTAAATTACCTGAAATCCATATTTACTTTTTTAAGTAACTCACATTTATAGAAAAGATGCAATGCATTCAGAAATTCGTATTGATTATATCTGATAGTCCCTTTTGGGACACTGATTCCAGTTTGGAAGGCTACATTAAAACAAACAAATAAACAAACAAAATCTGGATAAACTCTTTTTACTTGTCTCAGAAAATGGAGGAACAGTACAGATCCCTTTGAAATAAAAGGCATGATTTGTATTGATTACAAGAAGGGATTCTATGTTGTTCAGGATTGAGATTTGTTATGTTTCTTCCTGGAGAAGTGCACTTGGATTATCACCAGATTTGCAAAAATTGCAAGTCAAATTAAGTAGCACTGGCTACCTATTAAGCTCATAAAACATGATGTGTACATCAATTGTATGTTAATTTTAAATATGATATACAGATGTAATGCTATACTTTTTTTTTGTTGAATGTAGAATTTTCAGAGGTATTTCTAGAGGTACTGTGTATAACCTTGTCACTGAAGTGTTATATCCTCTTAACCTCATGCAAAAGAATAGCATTTTTAGCTAAGAAAATTCTTAAACTTGCACTCTTTGTGATTGCCAGTGCCAAAAATCCTGCTAAGTAGCCTTATCTGAACCTTAAGTCATGACAGACAGATTGCAAAGATTAACGTGTCTGTAATCTACATGCAAGTCATTTGATTTAAAAACAGCAGGACTTGCAGAAGGAAACTTTTCCCAGGTGCCAGTGTGCTTTAACTAGATGTTAGTAGGTACTGTTGTAAATATTACAATTACAGACATTTCAAAGGGAGTCAAATAGCCTTTCTCTTTAACCCTCTGCCAAGTTTAATTCTTCCTGAAATTACAGAGTGGCTGTTCTTCAGACATTGAAGTGATCTGCCACACAGATACCAATATGCGGTCAGTAACAACAGCACCGTGCAGATCCATGGCAAAAAATACAGCAGCCTGCTCAAAATCAGGTTTTATGTTTAAAACTTTCTAAGATGAAGAGCTGCCTCTTCCTCCTGTCTCACTGTCCTTTCCTTCTCATATCTGCTGCATTCAGATCACTTTTACAATAATGATGTTCTCATTGTGAGCATGTGCTTGAGACCTTACTTATAGCTTATAGGCTAATGATTGGCTTTAGCCCGCCGAACATGAAGGTGTCAGTAGGTATTAATAATACTGTGAAAGAGATAACAGTATTTCCATAAATTGACCTTCTTGATGATGACTTCACCCCATTTTCTTCAGTTCAGTTTAATGACTTGAAGAGTGTTCGGTGATGAAACCATTCCCAAGCATAAATTATTCACCACAGGAAAAAAAGTAGTAGTTCCATTTTGCAATTTTCCATCAGTGGCTGAACCTCTGTAGGTGAATTGTCTGCAGAGGCAGAACAATTGTTCTGACCCTTTTAAACTTATTCACACCCTTTTTTGAAACAAGATAGCAATAAAAAATTAAATAAGGAGAAAAAAATCTATTCAAAATAAATGTTGACCTATCCATTTTTGCTCTTAAAAATGTGTGTGTGTATATATATATATGTGGCATGTAGAAGAAAAAACGTCTTTTAAAATACATTTGCTCTAGGTTATTAACAAGGAACTTCATGTAAAAGATATGAATAGGAAAGATCAAAGAGCTGGACAAGAACCCACATGACCATAAATATTTTAAATGCTTGACATTACATACCAGACACAAATAAACAGAGAAGCAAATTATAGCTAGTATTTCTAAAGATAAAAATATTTACCATCTGCATATTAATATTTGCATATTCAGTACTAGCTTTTTAGCTACATTTCTGAAATGATGATTTTCCTAGTATCTCTCTATTGCTTATTATATCACACTGCAATATTCATCTGGAATTTGTTGAAGAGAAAAAATCTCTGCCTTTTTGCAGAGAGAGTTTTTCCAGGTGGGATGTGCAGTATCTGCTGTCCTTCCCTGATGTTTTTCCTGATCTGTTTCCTTGACATCTTGCATCTGCAGGAGGTGGCAGGGTGGAGGCAGCCTGCTGCTGGACCACAGTGTCTGCTGCTGTCTGAGAGAAATGTACTCAGAGATGAGTCGTAAATTCTCAGCCAGAGCATAAGAATGGGCACCGTACAGGGAAGACTGTTTGCAGCTCCAGAATGCCTGTTTTCTGATTTATATATTTTTTTAATACACATCGCAGCCCTAACAGGCTGGAAGTGTGAACTTTTGCGGTACAAGGTCTATTTAAGCTTATATACTGTCATGAATGGAAACTACTCTTGAATTTATGCTACGTATAAAGTCCGAGAGCAGAGATTTCGTTCCATGAGCACAATTTGGTCATATGATAATAGGCCTGTAGAGGATGGAAACTGTGCAGCGATTTTTGTAAATTACTTTCCCACTTAGGCACATTAAAGGACCAAAACATTTCCTTTCCTTTTACAATGTATCCTTTCAAAGATATCCCTTTCCCTGATGCTACTGGGACAATCATTCTCAAGCCACAAATCAGAAGGTAAGATATGAGGAAATAAAAGGAAAGCTGTTGTATATATGCATCATAATCTTCTGATATTCAAGGGAATATAATCTTATATTAGGAACTACCTGGCTGTTCCAAGAGGTCCCAAATTATGAAGATCTAAATCAAACCTGGTAGACCATCATATTTAGCAATTTGATGGATTTTCTCTAGCCTTTTACCCTTATTGCTGTGTAACCGCACAGAAGTTGTAATTCCTGAAAAGTCCCAGAATGGTAAATGCAGTTCAGATCTGGGCACTTGCTGGTTTCTCTGCTTTGAAAGGTAATTGAATGGGAACCAGTACAAGTGCAATTGAATATGTAGGCTAGAGGCACTAAGTTGCAGCCTCAAAGAGGTCATGCAGAAATGAATTTTTAAAAAGGACTATAAAATTGCATCTAAGATAGATGGGGTGCAAAAGCAATATTTAAATGAAATTGTTATGGATATAAGTCACTTGCCAGGCATTCTAACTATTTCCAACATAAAATATGTTTTCACTTCATATATAAAACATTGTTATTATTCACATCCTGTGTCATGTTAACATATTAAAACTTAAATGTTTAATGCATATATTAAAATTTTGTGTCATCATTAACACCGCTGATGAATACCCTTTAACAAAAATAATGGAAAAGATATGTCAAGGCAGATAATTTTTACAATTAGAATAAAAATATGTAACTTAAAGTGTGATAAGATAGAACCGCTTAATTCAAAGTTTCACAATCCCCTCTCCTTCCTCATGGGAATCCAACTGCCATTTGTTTTCCTATTAAATGACATTTCAAATGTTTTATTATAAACATAAATCACATCTCCTTTTGAGAAGGCAAATGACAAACTAAATTTGAGGTCTGACTTGCATATCTATGCTCTACCCAGGACTAAATACATGAGCAGTTGCTATATAGATTGTATTTGATGGATAAACAAAGAGAGGCAGTAGCTTATGGAAAACATGTCACTTGGAACTGACATCTGCCCTCATAATTCATGAGTGTCTTACCCTGCCGCGTCACCTCTGCAGACATCAGTTCCCCATCCTGGTTCACAACATCCAGGGGAAGAGATTTACTCTTTTTTAAAGTCAAGCTCCCTCCTATAAAATGCATACCTTTCCCTACTGGGGGATGTTCTCTTCCATGTGGTCAGGCAGCCAGGGAGAAATGCCTGCAGTACTGGGGATGAGGTGTGCAGAACAACACACAGTTGCACGGGAGCAGGAGAGTGTTGGCAGGGAGATGGGATCAGAGGAAGTATGCTCAGGCTGCCCTTTGTGGGGATGCTGTAGTATGGGTGAGACTACTCCAGCCAGCAAGGCGCCACCAGCATGGTCCCAGCTTCTTGGTCACTGGGTGTGTTTAAATGGAACCTTCCAGAGAAATTTTCCTCCATCAGCAGTGGTTTCCTTCTCTGACATGAAGGAGGTGCTGGTGCTGATAATCCATCTACACTTCTCCTGTAGACCCACACAGACCAAGTGCACTCACAGGTGCCACTGAGGCAAAACCTCTGTTTGACCAGCAGGGTGATACATCTGGGCTAGAAATTTTAATATAGAGACATGGTTAGGTTTTTCTGTACCAAATCTAGATATACCCTTGGACCCCACTGAATTCACCTGAATTAATGAAAAAAGGGTTCACTAATTAAGGCTTTACAAGTGGAGAAAGGAAATCAATTATTTTAATAAAATTGCTGAAAAGTACAAGGTGCAACATACTTAAGTGGAAATCCCTAACATTCACATCACATCGTTTCCAGCTCTTACATTTTTATTACCATTTTTATAAAGATCGGGGTGTTTGGGTATTTTTTTCCTAAAAACACATTCTTACAATCAAGTGGTTGAAAAATTATCTCTACTTTCATTTAAATATGGTGCACTTATTGATCATACAGCAGTAGGGAAAAATTTTAGGATGTGACTCTTCAGGGTCCACAATCAAAAAGAAAAGTAAATAAAACTTTAAGTTTTTTTTTCCGTTTGGTAAACTTCTTGGGTTGCAATCGACTTCAGTATTTTGTGACCTGATTCAAGATGTCTGAAAGTTCGACATTGGCAATATCAATGCTCTTGTTCTGCAAGACATATTGTCAGCACATACTTGGAATGACCTCCATAATTCATTCATGAGTTACCCATTCAACCCAAATATACACTGAAAAAATCCTTTACCACGTCACTCATTTTTATGTGGGTGATGTGTATTTATAATGTGTAATGAAGAAACACAAGCCTCTCTCATATTGTAGTATGCTTTTGATTTTCACCTGTTATGGTGGGTGAGAAAATTAGTTTAGTCTGATTATTAGCCAAATTAATTGTGATGGGGAAGAGAGTGTCCCACTAGAACAGCAAGAATAAACTTAATTTCACTCTCTTTTTTCTGATGCAAATCAGTAAATGAGTTTAGATATTTGCTTTCTACCTAGTATCTCTCTGTCTTCCACTAGCACAAAATTATTTTGGAACAGTTGTTTAGTGATATTTTTTTCAGATAGACAGATTAACCACATTTATTTTCAGAGAGAAAGAGCAAGAGGGCTTTGTAGAGCTTTAAAAATTGCTGTGCATAACTCTCACTTTTAAAAACCAGTCTCTTAATATCTTTTAATCTTTCCTCTGTCGCTTAAAGACCTTTTTCAGTTGGATCTTTCTTAGAAAATTAAAGTCTTTGAATGTTTTTTGGTTTGGTTTTAGGAGTATCAGAAATATTAAATTTGTCCTTTCATAGTTTGGCTTAAAAATAGGGTTTTGAAGTCAGCTAATGTGATGTTGATATTCACGATAGCTTAAAAAAATCTACAGGAACAACTAATCATGAAATATGTAGGTTTTTCCTCATCTTTTCTAGGATCAGTTACTTAATGTTAGTCAATCTGAATTTAAAAAAACCAAAAACAACCATTATTTTCCTAATGATCAGAGGATGAAAGAAGTTTTGAAGGAAGATTTTTCTGAAAGAATTCCATGACATAGAAAATGGTCCACCAATAGGCAAGAAAATAGGAATATTCAGTTCTAATAACTAATTATATAAATGCCAGGAAATGTTTAAAACATCCTGACATGTAGCAGAACACATGAGATTCACGTGAATCTGATAAATACAAGGAATAAAAATTGTAACTTTATGAACTGTTTACCATGTCATTTTCTGACACTGAAATCATTAAAGGAAAATAAAAAAGGGCTACTTTCTATAAAAAACCTCAACACCTTTAATTACCTGTTTTTAATCAGTTAGGCATAAATCAGTAGTCTTAAAAAATAAAATTTTCAAAAAATATATCCTTAGCCTTTGAAATACAAGGGTTACGACTATAACAAATTCACTGAAATTAAGTTAAATTGAAATTGTCTTTTACTCTGTAATATGTCTAAAAAGGCTCATCTGAAATATAATGTAAATGTCTACAAAATGGAAAAATAATACCTGTGAAGTTATGGCAGATTTAATAGTGTTCATATAAAACTAAATGCAGAAAATTTGACTGTAACTTCCATCTAAGTCATAGAATATATATTTTGGAAATAAAAAACTTTCATTAAAATGTTGAATTGAAAAAAAAAAAAGACAAAACCCAAACATGACAGAGCTTGTAATCATGATATCATCATGAAATTAGGGGGAATATATCAGGAGTTAACTGTTAAACAATTTCCTATACTCATGCCTATTTAGGAAAAATAAAACCCCGTTATTTGAAATACCATAGATGTACATCATGGAGTACTGAATAAAAATGCATATGCATGAACGCGTAGTGCAATTTCAGCTTCATAATGTTTTGTCCTGAGATGTTAATAGGATAACTTTAAAAAGAAATCAGGCAACATTTGACTGTCAATATTTTTCTGGAGCATTTATATACTGCAGCAAACAATATTTTAAAAGGCTTTTCAACGGATCGTTAGGCAGATACAATCACCATATTTTATTGAATTCAGTTATGCATTCCCTTATAGATTATCTTGGAAAATGCCAGTGTACATGATAATACAAATCAAAACAGCTGCTGTTTTATCCATTGCACTACAAACAGAGACCTACTGCAGTCAGTGCTGACTACCAAAGTTGTCAGATTAACACACCCAGGCAACTGAGCGAGGGAGGTGATTTCCTCTTCTCAGCGTGTAACTCGATAGTGTTTCACAAATCACTGCTCCGTATCTGTTTTCTACCGTTGAATCTAAAAACTGCCTTCTGTATTCATCTGTATATATCTTTATGGAACCAGATACACAGAAATCGTCACTTTACAAACCTCGGCTTCTTAAATACAACCGTGCATACCTGGCCTGATGACAGCAGCCCTGAGCACCTGGCAGCTCCCACTGCTGCCAGCAGCAGCAGCTGAATTATCGACACAGCTTTGGAGTCAGCTGAGGTACCAATGTGGGCACAACACAGGCAATTCAGGCAGACAGGAGACCATGCTCTGGTGATGACACCAGCTACCACAAAATGTTCTTGATTGCCTGAAATAATATTTAAGTGCTCTTACTTTCTAAAACCGGAGAGTTGCATGCAGACAGGGCACTGGAAATGATCTGTGCCCTGTCAAATCTCCCGAAACATGCCTAGGAAATGCTTGCAGTGATATTGGCTGGTGGTGCTAACAAGTCCAACATGGTGGAAGAGCCCATACTAACAGTTCAATAGCACAGAGGGTCAATGTCCAGTCCTAAGGAATATTCCCCGGCAGGTTTCAGTACAGCAGCATGAGCCTGGCTGCAGAAACCACATTTACTTTCCTATCAATAAAGTATTAGAGACATATCTTTTCTTCAGCAGCCACAGGAAAGTAAAGCCAGAGAAAAGCATTCAGATAAGATGAAAAACTGTTTCAGTGTTTAATGGTAATAGACAGTGAGAGTATAATGGATATTTTTTCCAGACACTGTATATTTCACTCACACTTTAGGCAGCCCAGTGTTTCTGTGGCAAAGCTCTAACCAAACTTCACAGTTTAGTTTCAGAATAAATGAGTGTTTAATTAAAAGCTGCCAGTTACAGACAAGTTTGGGTTTATTTCTATATGAATGTTTAGTCAGTTAATGTGCTGGAAATTAGCATTTACTGGTGGAAGGGTAACACCTAGTCCTGAATACCATCAAAATAGAAAATATAGGAAGGAAACTCACAAAGCAGTATTTCTAATGAAATGAAAAACATGATGCATAGTGATTTCAACTAGTCACCAGGTATCAAGGCCAACAGGCTGAGTTGCTCTAAAAACACATAAACAGGGATCGGGAAAGAGCCTTTTCACACTCCTGAAGCTTTCTTTACCGGTCTTCTTACGTAGGCTCGGTGTGACTTTTGTTTTAAAAGGCTGGGGTCAAATATTCCGTTTCAGAATTCAGGTTGTTTCCCCCTTTCCCAAAGAGCAGCCGCTGTCCGTTATTTCCTCTGAGGTGTGTGCCAAGCCCATCTCAGTGGGCCTGGCTGTCCTCTCTAGAAGGCTTTCCCAGGGAAGGGTCGACTGACCACCCTCGTGATGATAGCTGCCACTTCCACCGCTTGCAGTGAGGAAATTCAGCTTGACTCAGGGAAGGGGGCCCCCTCCTGATTTCCACAGACAGGGATTGCAGTAGTAAGCAATAAATGAATGGGGGAAGCAGAAGGCATTCTGGAGTGCCAAGGGGAAAGTACTTTGATAGTGGTTGAAGAGGGCTGAAGGAATGTGTCTGAAGGGACTGCGAGAAAAGGGTGCATGAACATGAAACATGGGGGAAGGGTGTCAGAAGACAGGCAGCACCATGTAAGTGTAGGCTAAAAGAGAGTGCAGGGTGTCCAGGCAGAATACAGGATGCCTTCTGTACATAGAAAATTATTGCAATGCTAAGCCTCTAAGAATAATTTTAGTGCAAAACCTCTGATGAACATGAGGTGCTAATGTATGTTAATTGCTAGTATGTACAGATATATGTATACATTCTTGTAAAATATACTTATTGTTGCAATATCAGTAGGTAATATATATACACTACATAATACATAGGTTTTTTTATATATATATTTCTATTTCATGATTTTCAGGGTTTCAGCAGTACAGGGTGTTAGCACAGTAGAGCTTATCCACTCTTCCTCCATTACCCACTGAACAAGCAGAAGAGAAAGCTCTGCACTCTTTTTGAGAGTCAGAACACAAAAACAATTTTTAAAAAACGGAGCAACAGTGAGATTAAGAAAGTATGTCTGTCTCTAAAACAAATGGAAATTAAAGGCTGTCCTGAGGGCCTTGCAGGCTAACAGGAAAAGGTAGAAGACACCACTAGCTTAAAAAAGTTACCCGTTCTGGGGACAGGGCAGTTATTTCACCCTCCAGTACAGCTGGATATGGTATTAGCAGCTTTTTCACATGCAGGAGTGTGAATTGTCCAGACACCCCAAAATGTAAAGCTCGGTGCAGTGTTGTAGCCATTTTCCTTGTGTCCATAAGCATTTTATCCAGTTGTCTACCTGTGTACAGGGATATAACCACATACAGCACACAAACACATATAATAGCTAGCTTAATGCATGCTGAGCTTGAATACACACACATGCAAAGTATTTATTGAGGAAACTACTGCCTCTTAATCTCCTTTTGCATTTTAATAAATCAGCCTTTCTGAAGAAGCTAATTGTGTAGAGCTGCTTTATGTCATAAATCTCACCCATCTTACTCAAATAAAAAACTGGAATATAGCTTGCTTTTAGATTGTTCTGACCAGGAAGACCTGAAGAATGTTCCCCCACCCAACATCATTTCAATTCATCTTTATTTTACTTTGCTAGAAAGTGCGTCTTTGTAACTCGCGGTGCTGGGTGAAGTGCCCTGCTGTGACATGAGACGTCAGGTTCTGTCAGTCACATCAACTGATGTGATATGACGGAGCCTAATGTGATGGGACCAATGCCCTGCTGAATGTGTACTGTGTCTCGCTGTGGTATTCAGGGGCTGGTTTCTCTGAGAAGAAATGCAGTGAAGGAAGCCGGGCTTCCCATGGCTGATAAAGCTCAATGATTTTGTAAATGAAAATGCAAAGAGGTGTTTGCTGCGTATGGATGCGTGAGTAGCATATTTGGTTTATTTTGGTTTTCTATTTGTTTGCAATGGCAAACGAATGATATCCAGTCGTGAATTTTGCATAAGTTTTCTGCCTATCCTATAAAACTTTGACTAGTGTCTATCTGAGGGCAGGACTAGAGTGCTGCCTCTTGTAGTACTGCTCTGCTTGGGACAAATGCTCTTTCTGGAAGACCCATCCACTACTCCCTGGTGGGTGCCACAGTGCAAATTTGAAGGTGTCCTCCTGCAGCCCCTCCCTGTTCAGAGCCAACAGCCACTGCTTTTGCTAGCAGCTTTTTCACACCAATCCTACTCTATGCCCCGATCCTCAGCAACAAAACATCTTGAGGCAGCTTGTCCTAGTGGCAGTTCGTCTCAGAATGCAAACTAGTCTCTGAAAAAGCACCATAAAGTTTACTCAGATCTTAAAAATGTTTTCAGACTACTTCCAAGGAAATAAACCCAGTAATCACCCATTAAGACATCACACTTAGCAGAAATGTTGGCTTTTAAGGATATGGCTTTCTCTACTCTTTTGGCAGTGACAGCCCTCAGATCTCTGTACCTTGTTCCTGTTAGCAGTCCTTCCACATGAGACAGCCACAGGAGCTGGTGAAGCCCGTAAAAGAAAGTCAGTCCTGTCCTCATCATCTGCCAGTAATACAGCTCCCAGTGAAACTGGATGGATAATGAGAGTAAATTATGTCTTTCTCAAGTCAGCTCCAGGTAAGAGCTCTAGCAAGTATTATTTATATCTTTTGGCTAAGTGCTCCACTCTGTGAAATGTTGACCATCCCAACACTGCATTATCACTAGTTTCACCACAGTGATCTTAAACAATTGCTCCAGCACTAAGCAACTATTTCATCTTAAGATAAAGCAAATTTTACAACAATTTTTCAAAATGGCTATGTTTACATGGGTCACCTCAATCACAGAGAAATTGCTGATTACCTTTTCACTCCTAACCCCCTCAGTTTCTGTACATATTGTTTATGGTAGAAATGCACCCCTGTTTATTATTCTCATTATGGAGTAGTCCAGTAAATAGCATGCAGCAGTGTTGCAGGAATAGGGAAAGCCCTTTGGGTTACATATAGACATGGATGAAACATCTTGTGTCAGAATCCACAGAAATATGCAAGAAAGATGGTATGTATATCTTCTGGCACAATTTCTTAGGAACATGTCAGACATGTTGCTCTTATACAAAAGCTTATTTAAAAAAAACAAACAAATAACATCCAACTCAATCAAACCTATCAATTTTTATGTAGCTAAACAATCAATTTATGTTCCCACTCTTTTTAAGAGTCTCATGAGTATTGTATGTTCCATCACTGGAACTTTGTTTTAATTTTACATTGGAAATTACTGGCTTGGAGAAAGGTGGACCAAGCGCATCAAAAGGGAAAAGTAGGCCAAAAAGCTTGCTTTTAAGGAAAGCAGCATTGGGATTATTTGTTGCTAATACAAAATGTGTTATCTTGGTAGAAAACAGAAAAAGAGCTGGGTGGAGGAGCACAGAGAGAGACAGAGAGCAAACCTAAGAACTGGAACTTAAAAGTCACTTGGAAAATATCCATTTCAATGAGCAGAATTCACAAAGCTGAGGTCCACATACAAAAAACAGAGGAAGTTGTGCGTCTCAACAGTCTCAACACTGAGATGAGTGGCAGAGGGGTAATCAAAATGAACTCATACCAAATGCTGCTGCATGGAGCACATGAACACCACCGTCCTCCACTGCCATACAAAGCTGCCAACCCACAGCCTTGAGTCAAGCAGGTTTTTAGAATTCTTACTTTAAGCCAAGATATGGTTTCTTGTACTTAAAACCATAAATTAGTCTCTTGAATGTAGATGACTGTCTCATTCTTCATGATGGGAAGATGAGCTGGCAGAAATATCGTTCCTCCTGGGAAGTAAGTTCAAACACTTTAAAACTGGATGCAAGTCTCAGGTTTCCCAGTCATGTGCAAGAACTCCAACCTACTAATCAACTCCCATTTTCCAAAAGGCAGGCTTTCCTTTTTGGCTGCACCACACTCCTTTCCCCTCAGGCCTTCACAGCATGTCTCTGACTGACAGTGACTGTGCACTGGGGTAATGACAGTGCTGCTGGGTGCACTCCTACCTCCCCAGGCCCATCACAAGGTTCAGATGTTGGAATGGTAAGGCTGCAAAGTCCTAGAGGGCTTTGGCTCCACGGTGCTCTGTCCAACTAAGATAAGGGCAACCCTGCACACATGTGGTAACATCACTTCAAGGCTATAAATAAGCTTTGTGGTGTAAACAGAGGTTCCTGGATAGGCTCTCCTACCCTTAATAGTTAGGCAATGTAATTGTTATTTATTTTTTAATCTTTCCCTTTGATTTAATTGCCTATGTGCTCCCTAGGGTGCATTTTAATTACCAAACTACCACTTTGGATCCTGGCTAAGTACTTCCACATAAAAGTGAGTCTTGAAATTCAGGAAAAGGTGAGTTCCTCATTGCTGGACAACAGCTGGCAGTGGTTCACAGTTTAAAATCCAGGATTTACAAGGTACAGGTGAAATTGTCTCTCATTCATTGGCATAAGTGGAGACGGTTGGTGGGGAGGAGGTTAAGAGGGTGACATCTACCTATTTTCTCCTTACCCATTAATGTGCACAGACAGGTGTGGTGGCCATGTTCCAGCACATGGGGCAATCACGGTGCACTGTGTCCCACCTGCATTTCTGCAATGGCTGCTGGAGAGATCAAAGCTTGCAGGCAAGAATTTCCAGGAATGGGCTGTTTGCCATCTTCTGGGATTTGGGACTGATAGGTGCTGACATCACAGCTGCGTGCTCTAGTGCTCCAACACTGGAAGGGGAGACGGCAATCCTGTATGAAGAATGTTGTTAGAGCACCATCAGTCTGACTCCAGAGGACAAGGAAATATTTCTGTTGTGGACATGGTCTCTGACAGGGTGCAGTGAAATCACCGCCATCTGCGATGGCTGAAAAAGTTTTGGGAGTTGTCCAGGAGGAGGGTCACTGGAGGGAACGGCTGTGCCTTGGCAAGGAGATGACTTACATGATCTCTACCTCCGGTGTTTATGACTCCATGATTATTGGAAAGGAATGAGGTAGAGGAAGACACAGAAGTTGATGGATTAGGATGCTACTTAATTTTCATTATGTGTCTCTTCAGATGGAAAATGAGACCTTTCAACCTTCTAGCAAGCTCCCTGCTGGAGCCTCCATTGTGGATTCTGTAAAAATGAGGCTGTTTAGACACTTAGGATGCTTGTTCTCCCTTTGTGCGAGTGGCTGTTAAATGGTGCTGTTATGTTTATATCTAATATTTAGGCACTTGGATTCTCCTTGTGCAGAGACAGCAGAAGCCCCAAGGGGATAGGCAGTACTGCAGAGAGCAGTAAAGGTGCTTCTGCCAGGGTATGTTGGCTAGTCTTTGTTCAGAACAGGACAGCAATTATAAACATAGACTTTGAGGAGTAAGTATGAAAATTAAAGGGTCAGTTACATTTGCAAGGGAAAAGAAGATTCTGTAGCTTGATTAGTCTTAAGGCCATCTCAGATAAATAATTTTTTTTTTCTTTCTGTGATTATTTCTAAGACACTTGACTCCTCATTACAAGCAGTGGAACAAACTCAGGTCTTGCTATGATATCCATTCATTATGTGCAGCTTTTCCCTCTTTCTTCCTATATACAAGTCCTCCTTTGGTTTCAATCTTGAAGCAGTATCATGTAATAATATAATAAAACTTTATGTCATCTATTTGTGTGCATATAGGCCACAAATGCTTGCAGGAGCAGCAGAAAATATTATATTGTTTGTGACTTTTAACAGGCAAAAGAAAAAGCGACAGCAATTATATTTGAAGTGTGGACATTGTACATAAAATAATTACATTTCATGGCTTTTACTTTTGTGGAAAAGAAATGCTATTATAAAAGTAGTTTCCATGGGGTGAGATTTTCAAAAGAGCCAAGCATCCACAATTGGGACCAGATTTCTAGAAGGCTTTAGCTCTGGCATAGAAATAAGTGGCCAGATGTCCAAAGAGCTTTAAACACTATATTGTGAGCATTTATAAAAATCTGGCCTGTATTTAAGAGCGTAAATGGGAGCTGAGCTCTTTGGAAAAATCTCACCTCCATGCTGGGTGTTGAGCTGGCTTTAAAAAAGGTCTTGGTCTGAGGCTGTTTTGGTGGGGGGATTGTTTTTTGTTTTGGGGTGGTTTTGGTTTCATTTTGTTTTGAGATTTTTTCTGTTGTTTTTAAAAGAGAACTGGTCTTGCATGTCATTTAGTTGTTTACTGGTTTTGTGGAGCTTTTCACTTCTAAGCACATATTTCAGTTCGTCCATCCAAACAATCCAGTTGCCTTTAAGCAATATTGATGTACTTAAAACTAAGCATGCCCTTTGTTGGGCTGGAGATTGAATTTACCATTTGAAATACCTCCCTGTTTAGCTGTGAAATCTACACTGTCTTTACCAACGTGTATGGAGGAGGTGTGACTGAATGGGAGCCAGTCAGAGTAAAGGAAAGTTTATCTCAGTGTCTGTGTAACTGATAATGTCTTTTCAATAAGCTCTAAATATTGCAGTTGAGCCACAAATAAACATGAGAAAGTTCTTTTAGGTAAAGTAGTGACAACATTTCTTCTGGACCTGTGCAGCAAGAGTCGAGTAGGCCAGAAAGGTGCTGGATCAATTCTACAGAAAGGCAATGGAGCTAGTGAAGGGTCTAGAGAGTAAGTCCTATGAGGAGAAGCTGAGGGAGCTAGGGGTGTTTAGTCTGGAAAAAAGGAGACTCGGAAGTGGCCTTATCACTCTCTACAACTACCTGATAGGAGGCTGTAGCCAGGTGGGGGTCAGTTTCTTCTCCTGGGTAAGAAGCAACAGGACAAGAGGAAATGGCCTCAAGCTGTGCCTGGGGAAGTCCAAGCTGGACATCAGGAAGAATTTTTTCACTGAAAGGGTGGTTAAGCATTGGAACGGACGGCCTAGGGAGTTGGCGGAGTCATCAGTCCCTGGAGGGGTTCAAGAAGCAGCTGAACATGGCACTCAGTGATGTGGTCTAGTTTACAAGGTGGTGATCTGTCAAAGGTTGGACTCGATGATTTTGGAGACCTTTTCCAACCTAGATGATATTGTGATTCTGTGAAAATGGACCTATACCAAAAAAACCAGGATACTTGTGTCCCCCCCCCAAAAAAAATACTCAGGCTTTTTGGAGAGTTGTTCTAAAGAACAGTGAGAATGGGCACCCTCTGTTCCCTCTGAAGCCCGAGTGTTGGTTAAGCATTGAAGGGTAAGGTAATACATCTTCTTTTTCATTTAGAGGAATATATATATCTACTTCAGGTGTCAATTCAGCTTTGGAGAATAATTTAGTCATACTTGAAATGGCATTCCAACAAAAAAGGTCATCAGATTTGACAGCATTGGATTGACTCATGAAAAACTAAGGCTGACTTTCTGGTGTTAAAAATGTTGACCCTTTTCCAGCAGCTGCTGATGCCAAGAATCTGCTACAAGTTTCCATGAAGGTGGGAGGAGATAGGAGCATATAACTCCCTACACAATAAGCAGTTCTTTCAGAAAATCACAGCAAAGCTTGCTTTGAATATTGCATCCTATATATAAGCCTAAAATAGTTATCAGATATTGAAAAGGCATGGACAACAGCTCTTGTACAGGATTGAATAGATCGAAGGTCAGGCAATCTCAAGGTTGGCTGATGGATGAGATAAACACCTCTCATCACTATGCTGGATCAATCCTTACTTAAGTGCTAGATTTATGACTGCTTCTGCCATCCATTTTCAGATTCTGTCATTGTTTCTGCTTTGGCTTCGGGCCAAATTAAGTTGTTCTACTATAAGTCAATGTTTTGAGCCCCAGGTCCTGGAGCAGAAAGCGATTTCACAACCTCTGCTCTCAATTAAAAGAAAATACAATTTTTGTGAATCAGTGTTTGTCAGTGTATAGCACGTGCTGCCTTCACATGTTCTCTCCCTATTCTCAGGGCTTTCAAAAAACGGGTCACTGCAACATATAACCCTGACTGGAATATTTTCTGGAGATGACATGACCTGATTCTTAATTTATAATTCTTCTGATCTCAACTTTTGGGAACAGAAAGAATAAAGGGACAGGATGAGCAGTTCTATCACAGGCATCCAGTTTTGCTGCACAGCTGAAGCCACCACATCTCACAGCCCCCATGATTTTTTGGAAGTGTTGCAGTGTTTTCCTTCCATAGAAAACCTGAAATTTCATGGGCTGATGAGATTCCAATCCAGCAGGCAGCTACTGTGTTGAAATACCACCCAGGTGTGGGTGTGGCCAAGCTGTGACAGAGAGGTCAGCACCTTCCAACATCTCCAGGTCTGCCAATCTCAGAGCTAGAGAAACCCACAGGGAACATTTTTCATCTTCTACATAAACTTCTTATGGGAGCAGTTTTTTTTCCAGCAGAAAGTTGCTAAGCATTTCCATCGGACAGCTTCATTTTCTGACCATCAGCAGCACTGTGCAGGCAGACTGCTGTGTCAGGCAGCTATCATGAACATGTGTCTTGAAGCTCCACCAAGCCTTTTTCCCATAGAGATATTTTTAATTTCTGCTGGAGGTACTGAACAGCACAGTAGCTCTTGCCAAAACACTTCCTTGTACATTTATTTAGCATGTATGAAATAAGTATTCCTCTAGCATTTATCCATCCCTATTCACCTGCCTTTTCTTTTTTTTCTTTTAGAAATAAATTGTCAGTAGTGAATTAAAAAGGTGAAAAGTGTTGTTTAGCCTATCTGTAGAGAGAACACAATGAAATAGAAAGCATATGCAAAACTAACCCAGCCCAGCACTGACAGCTGGACTAATCATCTTACAGGTATTCAGCATGCATGTCTTTCAGTAGATGGGTCCACAAAACATCTATGCACACTTTTTTAACCTCGTGTGCCAACAGAGGTTGTGTCAATGCAGACCTTCTGTGGCCTGGTAAGAAAAAGCTTGGGTGCAGCAGCACAACTCCTTATTTGAGTATCCACATCCACTGATCTTCCTCTGGTTAGACAGGCAACCATTACTGCAAACTGTCAGACAGGAGCAGAACCTTGCAACTCTAAAGCAGGTATTTAAATGGGAGGAGCAGCCTTCTCTGCCTCTCTTACTTAAATTCTTGCCCAAAACCTTTACTGAAGAAAAAGTGAACCACAATCACAAGTTCTGCATTCAATAGAATTTCTAAATCCAGAGCAAAGGAGTTCCGCTCTCATGCTAAGAGCCTGGTAATCTTCACTAAGCAAAAATCTTGATCCCTGAAAGGCCTGTGAATAATATCACAGCTGAAAATTTTTTAGGGGTATTAATTTGCCATCTGAAAACAGATTCACTGTTGTAAAAATATCTTGAAAGACAATACATCAATACAATATATCAAGGCAATAATGCAAAAAAGTATACTTAGCTGTCATCAACATGAAGCAATTTGATAAAGTCAAATAATTACCTGAAATTACATTTACTGGAGTTTTTAAACAGCTATTTTAATTTATTTAAGATTTATTTGGGATTTCAGTGTCCCAATCTAAGATGAAATAAAATTTCAGCTTAGATTTGTCTCTTGCATGGAATTTGAAGACTAAATTCTCAGTATGAAGAATGACTAATGGAAATAAAGATTTTATTCTCATGTGTAGCTGTGCAGCACTGAGGCCTGCTAGAAACTAACAGAAATGAAGCACTTAAATACTGCCATAGAGGAGGGGACTCACTTCCTTCTGTGGTTTAATCTGCCCTTGACTTGAAGAGTATCTTTAAAGGACTGAATGTATAAATAATGATCACGTAATATACTTAATAAGCAGTCACTTGCTAAGTGCTGTCTATACAGTTACTTCTAGCTGGAATGCTGGTCCTGAGTATTTGAATTCCCTCTTTTGCCTTTCACCTCCTTCTTCTCTGCCAAGTTGCAATTTCCATACTGGGTTATATCAACAGTGGTGGGAATAATGCTTCTAACTGCATCTCCACTTCTATTAAAAACAAACGTTTCCACATAAATCTGTTAATGTAAGGCAAGGTATTACTTACATTTTTTTTTCCCTGTTAATGATGAAAACAAATGAGTAAGATTTATCTCTTTGACAAGTCATGTGGGTGTGAATCTTTAATTAGCATATAACAGGTTTAGACTTCAAGTCCCTATAGGCGTGGGAATCACTTAAAGAAGAAAATCCCACTTGGTAAATCTTTGGCTTAGGAAGCCAAGAATGTTATTTTAAGAGATACCTGTAAAGATGAAGATTGCAATCTTCATGCATGTCAAGGTAAAAAAGCAAGCTATTTCATCTCCCAGAAACTCGGTGACCATACTTTGATGACAAGCCAGATGGCAGCTGTTCCCCAAGCCTGGTGCCAAGAAAGATGATTGGAGCTGCAATTTACCTTCCGTGGTGAAGCTCAGTGCTGGAGCATACCACAGCTGCGGATTTGGCTGCTGCCAGTAGGTGTGTGCACAGTTGGTTTCCTCCCAATTTGGATTCATCAGGTAAGAGGCTGTATCAGTACCCAGCAATTATGAAATTGGCATGCGTTGGATTGTTTACTCACAGTAATATTCCTACTGGACTTTATTAAAACACCATCTGTTGTCAGTACAGACAAAGAATCAAACCAGAAATATCCACGGAGAGAGAGTGTGTATGTGCACGTGTGTGTGTGTATATGCTCAGCTGTGTTGCAGGATCAGGTCACATTTCATATTCTCTTTTTTCTTTCCTCCTCCTTTACAGGTAGCTTTTCATAAAATGCCTACATTCCTAATAAATTTTTTCCCCTCTCCTAATTTCACCTAGAAAAAAAAATTAGAGTGGAAAAAAGTAAAAACTGGTCAAAGCAAAGTTATACCTCTGTGAGTCATGCTGGAATGGAAATAAATGAGTCTTTGCGTATGGGTGGAACAACATTATCTTTAGTACAAATTAAGGCTGAAATGGTTGAAGAAAAAGTCATCTGACTGGATGATGTTCGGTTAGAACAAACTTCTGAGTTAATGTGTAGTATATAGGGTGAGTAATAAAGGATATCTGCCAATAATAATATCTTTAGGGCTTGAGAAAAAAAGGGGACTAGCTTTTACAATCAGCTGTTTGCTCTTGATTACCTTATTTTCTTTAATCTTTCAGATGGGGATCAGATATTCTTAATAGACAGCTGGTCTCCACAAATGGCCAAGGATAATTTTTCATATACCTACGTATAATTCCAGGTGAAATTAATTAGTTGGAATTCTTCACCAGGTAACAAACTAATAAAATATGATGCAAGTAATTAAAAATGCAAATACAGGGAAGAAGGCAGTAAAACTTAGATATGTCATTTCAGTCCTACAAAAAGGCATCTGTCAATTTAGATCTTTAGTGCATCCACTCAGACATACACATACACATACACAAAAAAACCCTTTAAAAATAAAAATGTAAACAAGTCCCAGCTCACATCGTAAGATTAAAGCTGTAATAAAGGCAGAGAACACAAGCCAAGAACATCCCCTGGGAGAAGGAGGAAAGTGTGTTAAAATGCTTGGGTTGTTTATGAACTAAGTGTTTGGAGATCTCTCAGTGCTGCATGAAGGAGTTGGGGTATTTTAGAGGACCCACAGGGAGGTTATTTACTACTGTGGGGAGTCGCTAAAGCCTGTTTTGCTCACTATACCCAGCCATCAAAAAGAAAATATTAGTCCTAATATAAGTGCGTGCAATCTACCACCTGTGGTGGGATTGTGCCTAGTTGAGAGGGAAGGGATTTACCCCAAATATGAGCCCATCCTTGTTGCATTACTGAATTTCATCCTCATGTGGGCCAAAGTTCTTCCCTAAGTTAAAGCTACAAAGCCATTGCAGAAGTTTGACTCTGGGCAGGGTACAGCATAATTTCCATGCCTAAGGTATAATTCCCTCCCTGTTTTCATTATCACCATCACTGCTCCTCTATCAAATCACTTAAGCCCTGTGTGCCTAAGTCTTGTAGCCTACTCTGCCAAGCCTAAAATGGACCCACTGCATTAAAACAGTAACCTCTCCAGCAATAATGCCCCCAAAATCCAGGCCCTTGTTTTTTTGAAACTCTTTGAGGACTAATCTCCTCAAGTTTATACCAATATTCATCAAATCAGGAAGTTACACTACTTTGCTTTTGTGCTTCAGTTTTATGTATCTACTTATTCTCCCGATGGGAGGAATGTAGCACTTTGTCTTGACTTATGTCCTATGTAGAAACTTTTTTTTTTTTCCTAATCATCTTAATAGTAATAATCTCAGTAATTAGGCACTGGAAGAGGTTGCCCAGAGAAGTTGTGGATGCCCCACCCTTGGAAGTATTTTAATGATTTGATAGTCTTCGTTTGCTCTGATAATACTCACAAGGAAAAACAAAACTTCCCAATAGTGCCAAGCTTTCTGAAGAAGGAAGACAGTTCCCATAGCAAAATACATTTTTATTCTGTGCATCCACTCAGCCTCCAAGCCTCTTCTATGGGGGTGGTGGGCAGGGAACAGAGGGGGAAAAAAAAGTAAACACGTAAAATGGAGCTGCCAACTGTACCACAACAGAAAGGTTTTTATGGCCCACAGGTCCATTAGAAATTCAACAGAAGCAACTAATTACAAGAACCAAACAATCCTCCTCCCAAAAGTGCAGCATGCAGAAATGACCTGTTAGGAAGATGGATGCCAAATATGTTTGCCAGCAGCTGGGCCAGAGTTTGCCCCACGCGGGAGCTGGGAGGGCACCGCTGGCACACAGGCTGCCTCCTGCCCTACCTGTGCATCAACACTTCCAGAACAGTCTACCACGCTGTGCACTGCAAACATGCTGAGGCTGTATAACATCTGTGCCAGCACTTCTGCATCCTTATAAATCATTTCCCAGCTCTTGCTGGGGCAACAAGGAAGAAAATGTCAGCATATAAATGTAAATCGCTGTGTATCCTATGGAATAGAATAATAATTGTGTTGATTTACAAGCCATGCACTGTTCCCAGGGATGGATGGGAAATGTTGGCAAAGAAAGGACTGTACTTCCAGCAAAAGAACAGATTTGCTGAACTATATAAAAATGGTTGGAATAATCAGATGCTCCTGTCTAGGAAACTTGTTTCCTATTAGACTGAGCGTGAGAGCTTCACCTCATTACTAGTTGAAATGTAATTACTTCACCTCTACTCTAGTCATGTTAAAAATAAAAGTGTCCAGAGATGTTATTTAATCAGTTACATGGTGAGCATAGATGGGCAATTCTTTCCCCCTCCTATGTGAGGTTGTGGATACCTCTGAAGTCACTGGCTGCATGCATTCCCTGTGTATTCAATCTCAATTGAGGTCAATGTTAAAACTTTCACTGGAACCAAGGTTTTATCCACCAAATCTAAAGTCATTTTTTGACTGTAACTGTGAAGCCTATGACACACTTTGCAGGGTTTTTTATGTTTTTTTCTCTCAAATTTTTATTTAAGACAAGCTCACTATCATGTTTAGTATCTTACCACCTACATATGTGTTATGAAAAGAACATGGTAATTCTAGCACACAGTAAGAGCATCAACCTAGAGCTATACCAATGGGAGGAAATTCACACTAGTCAATTCATACTTCCTCATTAGCTTCCAGTAAGAACACTTTCTTTTATTTTCCATACCATATTGACCACAATAAACTGTGTAAAGCAATTTTACAAATGTTTCAGGATTTTGTGGGAGACTGACAGACTGCTTTTCTTGCATGACAGTTACATCATGCTAACAATTCTTATCAAGATTTACAATGAGATTTCATAATACTATTATTCTCTCAAAATTCCCTATATTCTGCACCTGTACTTTTTGAGCACACAACCACCCAAGCACACATAGTCTAGTACATTTCATCACATTACCTGTTCCAGTTGTATTGCTGAAGCTGAAAAACTTTTCTGTCACACCGTGCACCAGGGGCTGAATTCACACCTCAAAGCACAAGCAGAAGTGTATGAAAAATCATGTGATACAAAGTTTTTTTTCTAAGGCATCTAGACCTAAGTGTGAAAAATATACCTGTATGTACCACCTTTGAAATAGAACATTATATTTCAAAGCAATACCGTAGCATTAGCCTAAATACCTTTAAAGGTTTTTTTTTTCTGGTTTTACCTATATTTTTATGACAGATATTTTTGTGGATTTTCTTACATTCCAGTGTTTTTTCCATATATATGGCTCTTTTATTGTGAAAGATCCAGACACTTCATAATTTTTGAGTGTGTGCATGGCTGAAGGTAGTAATGTTCCAGATCAAAATTAAAAATTATGCAAAAATCTATGATTTTTGTCAAAACTATGTCAAACAAAAGCTGTGATAGCAGGTATTATGCTCGGTAACAAATTTTCCATAATTATATACACAGAATAGTGTATATGACATGCTACTTTATTCTTATATACTTCATTCTTCTACATTATACAGTATTATTATATACAATTATTATATAATATTTCATGATCAATCAGTACCTTACTGTGGAGAAGATCACTCAAGGCCAAACAAAGCAAGGCAAAAAGCATGCAAAGCCAAATATCAAAATCTATTTTTGGAATTAAATAGTTCCAGAGTTGCTCTAATGTGTAGCACCCTTTATTTTAATGCCTCAAGTGAACAATACCACACAGTAAATTGCACAGCAATCAGGCTATCCAGAATGATAAAAAGATCATATAGTATTTAAAGAAGTTAAACCTTAGACTTTCCGACACATCTCAGACCTAAAAATATTCTTCTTACTTGACATAAATTACTTGAATTCCCATCAAATAATCTAAGCAAATTTTATAAGGTGCATTTCAGGATGTGACGAGTCATCCTCTGGCAGAGGTGGCTTTCTCTTCAGTGGAACCAAACAACTTGTTTAGGCTAGAAAATAAGTTCAACCAACTTTACTTCAGACAAGCCACTAGGAGGCAGGAAGAATGCATTTGGGGGCATAAAATGAAGAGTTCTACAGAAGTTACCTTGCTGTTCACTAGAGATGCAGACAAACACAAAAAATGAGCTGGGTTTGGGTTTTTTTTCAGAGTTCCTGCTCAAGGTGGAAAAACTGCATACAGCTTGGGGTTTGCAGGTTCATATGCCCAAACTGAACATAATTTTTAAAAAAGGTGTGCCATATATGCATGCTCATGACCTCGGAGTCCATGCCCAAGAATTAATTAAGCACAGTTGAAGAAATGGAAGTTAGGTGTACGGGTCTTCACTCTTACCACATCAAAGAAACCTGGCTGACTAGCACCAATCTCAACCCATCTTTTCTCAAAGGAAAATGCATTTCCTACTTCTCCTGCAGTTCTACTGTTGATGATGAGTATGTCCCCCTGTCCATCACTGGATAAAGAGGTATTCAGTACTTACAGCACCACAGCTATAATCCAGACTTCACACCCTGTTTTCCAATAAGAAATAAAAACAAGAAAACGAAATCATCAGTGCCATTTGGCAGATGTTTGAAAGCTCTGACAAGCAGATTTAGAGCCAATGTTCAGGCATTTCTGGTTCTCATGTGGTCATGTCTCCTTCGTAAGAAAGACACAACTGCACACATTCTGTGCAACACCTGTGATGCTGCCTATCATCTAACAGTCTACTTCTACCTCCAAAAGACAACAGGTGAATGGAAATGAACTTAAGAACCTCAAGTTTTCCTACCAAACCAAACTCACCAGCATATCAAAGAAAGGTTTCCATTGGCAATGCAGCCATCAATGAATTTCCAGCTCTTTTCTCAGTACCTTATGCCTCAATACTTAATGTCTGACTTGAAATCAAGCTGGTGAGGTAATATATGCAGAAGTTAAAGCAAAGCAATATCAAGATAAGGCCATCTGGTGAAAGTAATTCTCATACCCACACAAACAGACCAAACCTTATAAATACTCAGTAAGATAATTCTTATAAATGCCATTAAAAAAAAAAAAAAAAAAAGAGAGACATTGCTATTTATTGTTGTTATTCTGTGTATTTAAAAAAGTCGTGGGATACGCTCAGAAAAAAAAGGTGCTAGGAGACACATGAAAAGAGAGGAGGAGAGAGGGAGAGAGAGAAAAAAATACTCTGGTTTTGGAAATGAGAGTCACTTTATTGAAGAAATAAACATTTCCTACATAAATGAAAATACTAATCACTGCAGTTTGCATAAAAGCTCTGCCTACGGAATCTGAATAAGAGATAGTTCTCTAACTTCTGTGTTTTCCCTACTCTCTTTTTATTTATCATTTATTTGTTCCTCTTTTCTACCGATCAAAATAGAGAAAGGAAAAGAAAACCCGAAAGGTGGGGAGTCAGGCATCTAGGAACTGTAAGCTAAGACCTAAAGTTTTTTCTGTTTTAAAAAAAACCCAAACAAATCATTCTAAGGAAATCCCAGAATAATCCCCCCATTACCTTGTCCTCATTCTCAGCCATTACAAATGGATTTGCTTCTGCTGGTGAAGCTGTGCTTTGTGCTGGGATCTTTTAGAGGACCTAACTCTGAACTCTGGTATTCAGACTTGCTACAATTCTCCATGGCTTTCAGGTATGTGTGCCTGGTTGTCATGTCTTCCATCTCTAGAGGAATAATGCCAGTAGATATGCCAAAATCAAAATTCATTTAGATTCATAATTATTTTGGTGTTCATATTTTTGCATTTATTTAAATACAGAAACCTGCCACTAGATTGAGATGACTTTGAGCTTTAAAAAAAATACTTGTCACACCATTTTTACTTCTCTTGATCCTTCTTGATTCCCTGTTTTGCTAATTTATACTTTGCCTGATGCACCAAGTTCAGCAGTGAAGATACTTCCAGCTTTTCTGGAAAGATAGGACCCCAAGTCCTGTTTTTCATCTTGTAAATATTTAGACAATTATTGCAAAAAAATGTGTATGTATGTAGGTACTGCACGTTCATTCATTGATTATCAGCAAAAGCCTAGAAACTCTTGTGAAAATACAATAGAGAAGGGACATTACGTGATATTTTCTCTTCAGCATCTTCAATTTTAATGAGAAGTCTTTTAATGTGGAGTAAATCCTGATCAGTAATGGAAAAATTCTGCTTCTGCTACCCCAACCATCAATTTTCATTCTGAAGTACAGCTGAGTTTAGCAGTGCTACAGGGATTTTCTCTGAGGACAGCGAAACATCCTGAAGAGAAGCAAATAGCTGTGGTATATTGCTGCTTTGTACCAAGCAGGCACCTAAGTTCACCACTTCTGGTGTATAAGTAGCATTTGTCTGTGCTGTGTGGATGCAGCCTAATGACCAGGAAGCAGATTTTCACCAGCAATTATGCTGACATGAGTCAATGGTCATTGGTCAGAGACATGGCAAGGCTCCTCAGATCCTGGTGTTTAACAATAGGCCCTTTGCCTTGAATAATTACAAATCTTATATGGCTGACACATCTTAATTCATGAGATTCTGGTGTGTATAATTGGATAGAAGTATGAACTTGATTACACTAGTGAACTTGTTTTCCAGAGGGGGAAAAAAAGTGATAACAGGCTTCATTGTCATCAAAGGGTAAAGAAATGTGACAATCTGGGAACCAGTTTTAGGACCCCATCTGCTAAACCAGAGAGAAATCAAGATTTTACAGTTCTATAAATATTTTAGTGTATGCCATCATTTATGAACTCTGGCAGCTATCATAAAATCTCTCTGACTTTTGTTACAACTGCATATAAGGCCAGAAAATTGCATCTCATGGTAAACCATAAAAACCTAAGTAAAAGCACCATTCCTTTCAGTATATTCTAAAAATATACAACCTCCCTGTCAGTACATGGCAGGGTTGTTACCATCCCAAGATGCCTGTTTCTCTCTCATTTTTTTTTATCTGATCTTACCCTGGTCTTTTCAAACCCTTTTGTATTTCAGTATCCTTTTATATTCCATAAATAACTGCCATCACAGTGTAACAGCTGAAATAGCTTTTACTTTGTCACAACGTACTGTAAGCAAGAGACACTTGGGTGATGCTAATGCCCTGGATACAGGAAGAATTTATGCGGACCTTTTCTCTAATTGTTCCTGAAATGATTTTCATTCAGTGCTGAGTTTCTTTAGAGCCCTGAAATAGAGCTAGCCTCAGAGCAGGTTTTGAAGCTTTAATCACCCAAGTAGAAAACCTCCGTAAAAAAAAGGATATAAATAAAGAATTTTCCTGAGATTAACAATGCTCCTTCTAAACTTAAACTCCCAGTCCTGCCCTGTGTTGCAAAGTGTCTCTAAAAGACACAGAGATCATGAATCATCAAGTTTGTGATTGCAGAGGCTATTCTGACGTTCTAGGTAGCATCTGCACAGCTTGAATTATAAGACAATATTGTCTAAAATAACTTGTCAGTCTGAATAATAGTAATTTACATTTTATCTCTACAAAGTTTCCAGAATACCTTTACTTTAACAGGTTTGGGGGAGGTGGTTTGGGAGGGGGGAGGGTGTGGGTGTGTGTAGCTAGACAAGAGAAGAGACAATCACTCTATTAAAAATAAAAACAGAAGTCAATGGGTTGTCAAAGACCCTTAATTCAGGAAAGATATTTACCAAATTTAAGACTGAATTTCAGATGTCTAGACAGCACAAGATGTGAAACCTCTGTCATCTCATTTGCAGATGCAAAACAGAAAGGTGGACATTGAAGTGATTGCCTATGCAACTATTTCCAAAATAAATGCACAGATCAGGTTTCTGACATATTCATTACACACCTGATCTGGGCATGTGCCTTTGCAAAGGCAGCTGGCTAAAACACTGCACATGTTCCTTCTCCTTTTTCATCCAACAAGACTTCCTGTAGCTCCTAGTATTACTATGTCTTAGGACATGCATTTCTTTTAACGAAACATATGCTTTGATGTTTCATAAAAAATACAGAGTTGTCTCACATATATATAGATGGATATATATGTACATATATGTATTTATATATGCACATTTTGTGCTGTATAAATCAATATATATAAGGTATTTTTGGACAGTATGGTAACTATCAGGCTGCATACTTCTTGTTTCATAGCCTTCACAACAGCACAAAACTCTCATCTACTGAAAGAGAAAGAGGTAAAATTTAAATGAAGGGCTAAGGGGAATGACCAAAGTGTAAGTAAGCAAACACTTAATCTGTAAACCAGGAAGCTCTAATATATTCCATCCTGTGGGATCAATGCCTATTCTCCCTTTAGCAAATTGCCCTGGACTACATACCAATTTCAGAGCAAATTGGTACAGAGTTGTGCTGGTGTTGGCTAGGGTAGAATTAATTTTCTTCATGCTGGCCAGCATGGGACTATATTCTGGATTTGTGCTGAACACAAGGTTAATAATATAGAGAGGTTTTTGTTATTGCTGAGCAGGGCTTGCACAAAGAAGTCCTTTTCTGCTTTTTGTACTGCCACACTGGTGAGGGATTTGGGGGTGCATGGGAGGCTGGGAGGAGACACAGCCAGGACAGGTGATCCAAACTGACCAAAGAGATATTCTCTATCATATATATCAGTACATAAAGCTGAGGGGAAGAAGGAAAAGGAGGGATGTTTGAAGTGATGGCATTTGTCTTCCCAAGTACCTGTTACTTGTGATGGGGCCCTGCTCTCCTGGAGATTTCTGACCACCTGCCTGCCCATGGGAAGCAGTGAATGAATTCCTTGCTTTGCTTTTCCTCTTAAACTGTCTTTCTGTCAAACCACAAGTTTTCCCATTTTTACCCTTCCACTTCTCTCTCTGATCCCACTGGTGTGGGAGTAAACATGTGGCAGAGTGAGACTTGGTTGTTGGCTGGGATTAAACCATGACAAGAGTGCAGGGCAATCCTTATGTTGATCAGAGAATATACATATGAAAATATATATGTGAAAATTATAAACAGCTTCACTTAATACTCTCAAGTTTATGTATATGCTGTTTAAGATACAATTCTCATTTCCCTAAATGAAAAAATTTCTTTAAAAAATTAAAATAAGAAAATCGATCAATCAATCTTTCTGCTGTTGACACCTCCAACCTTTAAAATTAAGGTCCCTTTTCCCCAGTTCATACAGGTTCTAACTCAAATGAAGATTGAACCTTCAGTTCTTGGGACCTTCAATTCAATGGGATAAATTCTTCATGTCCCATAGTTGGTGGTAGGTCACAATTCCCTCATCATTACACTCTATGCAGAAAGCCTACACACTGCTGGGATTGCTCAACTTGTGGTTAAGATGGGAACGTCTCCCTGCTCATCTGCTAATGTACGTGAGATTTCTGAGGAAGCAGCAGGACAGTCATTCTGGCTTGACCTCATAACACTTTTTATTGTCCCTTCTAGCTTCCACTTCAACTTCTTTCATCATCATCAGCTCCTGCACTACCTAGTAAGCAGTAGCATCCTCATTTGCCTATAAGGCCAGCACTGTAGTTGGCAGTCAAGAAACAAAGAGCACAAATGAGCTTTCAAATATACTTCATTTCAGACCAAAAAAACCAAACAAACCACACAAAAATCAAAAACCAAGTACCAAGTTTTCAGGTGAAAATGCGGTTTGCTTTGTTTGTTTAATGATGTGGTTAGTCACATTTATTTCTACACTTCATTTGAAAAGTAAACAAGAGCATGTTTAGTTGTGGAGAAGTTTATGAAGTCCTACTTTGACAAGATTCCAACCCCCAACTCTTTTCCCTGCTGCAATGTCACATCTGTGTGGAAACTACATGGAAACAGCTTTAAAGAACATAAGAAAGAGGAGCCCACATACCAGCTCATATCACCAGCAATCATTTTGAACTGACACATAGTAGTGGGCTGGTGTGAAAATATTAGACAGGGAAATGATGCTGGGGCCTGGAAATGCCTCCACCAGGAGGACAGCAGCCTCAGGCTGGAAAGCAAGCAGTCACCTCAGCCAGCATCTGTGGGTTGGATGGTGCAAACCCAAGCCTTCACTTTACGAAAATAGTCAGTACTGGTTTCCAGCCAGAGAGGCGTTGCCTCAACTGGGCACAATTATTCAGCTTAAGCTTCCTTTTGTGCCTCCCACTGTGTCATGGCTGGACCGTCCAAGTACTGGCATATCATCAGTTGAGGCAACTTATTTGGCAAGAAATATCTTGACATTTTCATATGTTTCTGTCATCATGAAACCCACCTGGAGTCCTGAGTCCATGGACCTGTTGGAGTGAGCTCAGAGGAGGCCACAAAAATAGAGGGCTGAAGCACCTCTCCTATGAAGACAGGCTGGGAGAGTTGGAACTGTTCAGCCTGGAGAAGAGAAGGCTCCAGGGACACCTTAGAGCAACTTTCCAGTACCTAAAGGAGACCTATAAGAAAGATGCTGACAAACCTTTTAGTAGGCTATGTTGTGATAGAACAAGGATAATGGCTTAAAACTAAAGGAGGGTTGGTTTAGATTAGATATAAGGCAAAATTTTTTTACAATGAGAGTGGTAAAACACTGGAACTTGTTACCCAGAGAAATTCAGGGATGGCCCATCCCTGTAAATATTCAAGGACTCTGAGCAACCTGGTCTAGTTGAAGATGTCCCTGCTCATTGCAGGGAGGTTGGACTGGATGACCTTTAAAGCTGCCTTCCAGCCCAAACTATTCTGTGATTCTGTAATTCTATTTTATTATCATGCTCATAGTACACAACAATGGGAGAGGTCAAGTTTATATCATGTGTCATTTCTAAAGGTGATTAAAAATAACTCAGAAATAAGTCAAAAGATGGAAGTTTCAATGGCTGGGGAGAGATTACATCAAAGAAAACTGTACATGTGAAAAAAATAGATGCTACACCAAAGCCCATGTAAAAATGGCAAACATAATTTAAACAGATAGAGACCAAAATCAGAGGTCATTCCATACTTGCATATTTGCACTCTAGGTGCTGTGTTGAGACACCTTATTCATGAACTTTGATCAGAGGATGACATGTGAGTTCACTACGTTCCACTATTTTCCTTGGGTAAAAACCGCTCAGTGTAACTGTGCTTGAGGATCTTTTTGCTGGAAGGGATGTTTACATTGAAATCTCAAAAAGATGTGAATAGCTGTAAACTGCAGTTCTAACTCACAGACTTCCAAGAGGTTTGGCCTATTCAGACCTGTTTAATTAAAATGCCCCTTTTCAGTCATTATCTCCAAGACTGTTGACACCGATACATTTTTTTTTAAAGCTTGATGAAATTTTCCAGTTTTGCTTTGCATGGCTTTTTATTTATTGTTAGTTCATTTCAACACTTTCAGGGACAGATCCCCACTGGCTTTAACTTGGTACTCAGAGAAGCTAGCTTCTTATCATAGAAATTAATTCAGTTTATGTTTTCCAGAATCCAATTGTTTGATGGCAAAATTCAGCATAAAACTCATAGACATTTTAATCTCTCCATAGAGAACTAAGTTTATGGTCATGAAGAGCAATCAGCTGATTCTTGTAAAAAGTTCTGTCGTGTGAAAATACTGAGATTGCAGAACTCAAGCCAGAAGAATTTGACCCTTATTATTGCTAAACCAGTAACAGAACTTTTTGAATAGATTCTGTTTAGCCATAAATATTACATATACTTTTAGAAAATTTTCACACTACCAGGTTTATTTTAGTAAAAATTGTTCCAGGAAGTAATATTTTAAACTAAATATTTAGCAAAAGACTATGTTAAGAACATAGACATTTCAGCCAGTGTAACTAAACCATTCAACCAGGACAAAGAAAATGTTCTTCTAATATTTAGGCAGAGAAAATTAATATAGCATCTCATTCCATTAACTACAGCTGTTCATATTTCCTTATAAATCCATCAAAAATATCAGCAGTCCAAATTTCATCATTTCAAAGATCTAAAAGGAAAAATCCTACCCTAAAGTTCAATAAGACCTTCTAATAAAGCAACAAGAACTGATGAAAATCAAAGACACATTATCTTTTAAAGACTTATTCAAAGTTATCTTCCTGAAATCAACAAAAATTTCCCTAGATGACTCTTCTTCAAGTCTTGCAAAATTTTCCAAGACTGAACCCTATTGACTGAATATAATGGGAGCCTTCTCCTTGGTATATTTGAACAATGGATCAAAACCTCACTTTAATCTAGTCTGTTGTCCAAACCAGCCCAGGAATCCAACCGTAGCGTAGATAGAACAGATTTAATTGTAGTTATCTGCTTGATACTGGGAATATGTGCTTCCATTAATGCATAATGTCAGTCCTCAACTACTGGAGAGTGTGGGTGAAAAACTTTGAAAGAGGGTGCACAGAAAACACTCAAAGTCCAGAAAAAAAGAAAATTCTCTCTATAAAACCACAAAGGACATGAAGAAGTAAAAAATAATGAACACCTAACATCTTGTATTCAGCTATGACATTTAAAAGGTACAAAAATACAACAATGAACTCAACAACAACTGGGAATGGCAAGTACAGGCTTACAAAGACTCTCAGCAGGAAGAAATCAGTGTATGTAAATGATAATGGCATAGGGCTTGGCAGAAACAGGGCAGTTGGGCTTCTTGGTGGTGTTTAAATCCCTTTCATCCACTCTCCATCTCTGTCTCATCATGGGGCTTGGTTTTTTTGGTTTTTTTTCTTACATGTCTGTGCAGAGTGGACCCATAGCCAAGTTTTGAGCCTTCACAGATAGATTGCCCCATCCTGTGCCCTCAATGCCCAGATGACTTGCAGACACACTGTACTCCCACCTCAGCTGTTAGTTCCCATCCGAGATGTTTTCCGGTTTCGTTTGGTTTTTGTTCCAGAAGCAGTGTGCCGTGCCACATAAACACTGCCAAGTGGGGAGTTGTATGTTTCTATTCTGTAGCTCCCTTTTGTTGCAGTACATCTGTGGTCTTTAGACTACATTTCCTCTTTGCATCATTAATATCTCCAGATTGTTATTATTAGGTCTTTTCTACCTCCTATCTTTTCCAAACTGTATTTACATACTATTTATTCCATCTTCCAGACTGTTAAAAAAGATGCTGTAGAGAAGTAGGCCATATGACAATTCCTGCAAAAACTCCCCATGTCAAAAAACTGTTGTCATTCATTCCTACTTTCACTTTAGAAACTTTTAACCACTTTCAGCCCATGTAACAGAGTTCCCATCCCTACCACCTGGCATTGTTTTCCAAAGACAATTTTGTGAAGCACACATCCTAATGTTTTCTTAACATTCAGAAATATGACCTCTGTCCTCTTCCTTTTGTCTGCCCTTCCTGCCATAAAGCTGAGAACAGCCACACTACACAAGTTGCTGGGGCAATTTGGAACAGGTACTTCCTGTTCCAAATACTTGTACTTATGTAGTATTCTTTGCTACCATTTTTCAGATTTTCTGTAGCTCCATCATTTAACTGGACAGATTACATTTACTGGATGCTAAATGACCGTTTTCTCTATCCTCATTCTCACTCCCTCTGCATTTTACAATGTAAACTTTACATACTCTATTTTATGCAGGGGCCAGTGGTCTGGCTTTGAAAACTACCTCTGAGTGGTTCAGTACATTCACAAATTTCCTTAAGATGAAGTAACTGCTGATCTGTGCATTTAATTTTTCCAGGTATTTACTCACCTGCATTTATCAATAACCACACCAGCTATGATCTTCATTGCTTCTTAATTGGCCATACTCTTTTATTTCTCTTTAAATGATAGATTTAAAAAAAAAAAAAAAAGCAGCTTAGTGGTTCAGTCATATTAAAATCATAATTGATTTTGCCTCACTCCTCATTTATTAATGGACTTAGACTACCTTCTTGCTAATAAACCTCCCAGTAATGAGTTTAGTCCACAGAGGATACATTTCCACCTCAACAAACCACCAAGCAATTTAGGACAGTTGGTAGTCTCTGCTTAAGGGAGTCCGAAAACTGGAATAGAAATTTATGCAGGCCATAATTAAAGTACTTTCTGGGAGCTGTGTGGGGAGTTTACCAACATTCTTTGCACCGTGCCCATCTGTGGTCAGTGTAATTAATCCTTGACTCACAATCCAATGAGAACTAATCCTCACTGACAATTTTTGATAAAGATAAGGCCTCAAACACTCATGCAGTGATCAGACTCTGGTTATTTTCTTCCTTTGAACAGAAAGTGTTTGTGAAGGTGATGAGGACAGATCTTTTTGGAGCTGCTCAGCACTGGGGAAGGCATGCAGACAGCAGGAAAGCCATTTGCTGGGATAACAGCTGTTCCAGATGTGTGAAAAGCCAGGCACGCACAGAAAAATCAGAAGCAGAACTTTGCCAGTGCACAATTACAAGAGAAGGTTACCTCATGGAAGTAAAATATAAATTGTTTCTACTGGAACTACTTAATTGAAAGCACAGTTATACATTTGAGGGAAGGAAGGTCATTGGGCTGAGGGATAATACCCTGTGAGACAAGCCGAAACTCTGAGATTGCGAAGGTTTAATCATGTCCTTCTGTGTTTAATGACAAATCCCTGTGACCTCCTTCCCTTCTGGGACTGTAAGGTTTTAGGAGCAAGAAACTTATTTGTCCAGCACCTAAAGCACTGGGTTCATGGTATGGGATGGGGGTTCTCATAAATCTAAGCTTGTAGTGCTGCCTAGCAAGAAACTCCTCTAATAATGCAATTTTCTCCTTTCTTCACACAGGATTACTTAGGGACAAGAGAAAGAGGATAGTGAGATAAGTCTTCCTCCCTGCTGCTCTGTGGGAGCAGTATAGCTGATCTTTTTCAGACTGATAGGATGCTGAGGGGAAGAAAATGGGCTAAACTGGGGGAGAGGAGAGTCCTGCTGGGAGCGATCTCATCAGAGACTATTGACTGGGAGTGAGACACTCCCTGTTTTCCACCTCACAGGGAGAGTGAGGCTGAGGACTTGCCTTTTCAATTTGCTGATACTTAATGATTCTTTGCAAAGTAAAATGCCACCTAATGTATAAAGGAGAAGCAGGTCTAGAAAGAGTAACGCTTGCATAGAAATTACTTACTTTCTTCTGGACCTCTTCTTTTGGGATCTTTGGATTCTGGAGGTATAATTGGTATTTTTGGTGTACTCTGAGAAGGACAGGGAATATTTCTCTTCCTGTGTTTTTCTTACAGTTTCCCCCATTTTCATACACATAAATACAAATACTAAAGGGAGATCAGTTCAAGACTTTACATTCCTCTATATGCAAGTAACCCACACACAGTTTTATCCATGGTATTTAATCACCAATAATTAACATGGACACACACACTAAAATGCAGATGCCAACCAATCAGAGTAACAGCAAACCGAACTCCCTTTGCAAGATAAAGATAAAGAATTCTACTAAGTGAGGAAGAATGTAGAATTTGGGAGAGGTTTCAGGGAGAGAACGCAGGAGAGTGTAGCTATTCTAATGGCATTTTTAGTTGTCATTAAACACAGTCAGGGTTTCCAAACCTAAAATCCATGTTAACACATTCCAAAACACTTCTAATAGAATATTTTTTCAGTACTTCACTACAGCAAATGATGCAAAGCCAGAATTCCCCAGACAATGCACAGAACATTAGAGAATTAGTTTAACATTCTTACAACCCTGCAATTTTATTTAAACAAATTCTTCCCTACCCGATTCCCTGCAGAGAAGTATTGTACCCTTTTGTTGATTGTAGTGGACATATTGCAGATCTCCGATTACCTTCCCAAAGGACCACCCACTACAAGAAGTTTTTTGTGTTGCAAGCACAGCTTAGTTCACTCCCCTCCTAGTCACCTTCTTTTTTCTTTTCTTCTTGTTTTTTTCTTCTTTCCCCCCCCTCAATTTTAATTTTCTTAGCATTCTTACAGGCTGTGGATGAACTGACAGACTAGCCTGCCATCTGTTCTTTCATGACATGGTGCAACCTAATCAATTATCCCCAAACCACTTTGGAGTAAATAACATGTCTACAATAATAATAATTAGTCAGTTAAAAAGAAAACAGCATCATGCAGCTCCTGGTGGGAATTAGGTAGATTTCAGAACAGAGTATTTTATTAACTGAGATTTTCAGACCAGGAGAAGACAACTTTGGAAGGAAAAAAAATCACCTTCAGTAATTTATTTTGAGATATGAGTACAAGACAGCATCCCTAGACTTTGGACGTCTTTGGCCCTTTGTAACTAGTGATGCCAGATTCAAGTTAATGTGCCACTCATAAATTTCTAAGATTTTGCTATTAATATATGTGTTAGAATAAGCCTAAGCACTTGTATTAGTACAGGAACCATATTAAAATGATAAGAAGTATTTAAAAAATCACCCAATGACAAGCACATGACATTATTATAGCATTATAGTGTAGTGTTATTCCTCACACGCGTGTATAAGGCCTGACATCTTCACGGAGAGATTTTGTCTTCAGCATACAGCACAAGTAAGACTCCTGAGCAGGAAGAGTACATGACATATGCACCCACTTGAGGAGCAGGCAAAACGCAGAAACGCAAACTGCTACAGACAGAAAACAGGTCTTCAGAATTTCAGGAAGATTGCAGTTAATATCAGTGGATACCAAGATCACACAAAGCTATTCCTTATGAAGTTAATCTGAACATCATTTTTCACAATGGAACTGTTTGCTATTTTAACTCAATGACATCGATTTAGACAGAATACACTAGAAATTATTCAACTGAATAAACTGATGGACATTTAAAATACATCTTAGCACTTGAGTGCTTAGCACATGCTCAGTATTTTCACTTTTGCAATGTGATGGAAGCAATAGATAAATCAGAAGGATTCAATGTTCCAGTGAGCTAATCAGCAAATTGCCAACTAAAATTTCAGTCAAGGAACCAGTGCAATCTCAGTGAATAGATCACACTGATGGATCAGAAGGAAGAATTTCCTCATTGTCTTTACTTTGAATATGGAAGTATTGACATTGTGTACATTCTATGGGTTGTATCCTGAAAGAAGACAACATGTGTAGATGCGCTACCAAATGGAATTTCTGCCATGTTTTTAAGTGTTAAGGATATGGAAAAAAGTCAAATAACTTCAAGTTAACAAGTGCTGTCCCAGATCTTTTCTAAATGGTCAAAACTTCTCATCCTTTCACCAGGTTCCTTTAACCTTCCCCCTGGAAAACCAATCCAATTTTACCAGTAAGTTAGAAAACAACATAGCAATGTAAGTCTGGACATTTTACCCAAAACTGCCTGATCTGCCTGAGACAATGTGGGCTATCTCCTGCAAAGTAAGGAGCAAGAAGAATTGTAGAAAACATCCTAGAGGCTACAACTTTGACATATATAAATATCAGACCGTCTACCATGGTATATCATAATCTCAGTAACTCTAAATGAGAATACTGAATACACTGGATGTGTGTGTTTGCTGGCATGCTGCCTCATCTACCAAGGCAATTATCCATAAAATATAACTCATGGCAGCAAAGAATCTCACACTTTATGATGCAGTCCTTCACATGTTAGATTTTTTCTGTTCTTACACATAGATGGTGAGGCGTGAGGCTTTGTTGCAGCTTTGTGGAAGATAAACAGTTAGGTGGGAACATGGAGAGAGAGAATGAAGTTTCTGCCATGACGCAGGCCAGTGAAGATAAAGCAATGAGCCACAGATGATCTTCATTGGTCCTTCCGTGACTGCTCCGCTGTGATTTCTGTGACATGTGTGTATCAACATATTTGCCTGTTTAGGTTCTCATACCACTCCTCCTCCTGCAGAAGCCAAATGCTTCTGGCATCCTGACAATTATGTTTCACTTCCAATTTTCTAGGTCCTTCAAAGGAGCATTCACCTTTCTGTTGCAGCTGCTGACCTCTTGCTTCTGCCTGTTTCTCCATGTTTTACCATCCACTTCAGAAAGGGGCTAGCAATTATGTGCCTGATGTTTCCCTAACCTTGACCACCTTGAAATGTGATTTTGTGATTTTTGTTGAAATGTAGGACATGGATCCCTTGCAGGCTTTTACAAACATGAGAGTTCCCATGTGTCGTTGACACTGATGAATTGCTAGATCACTACAGAACAACTTGGAAATGGCAACGGAGCTGGCTCCACTGCAGCTGACTTGAGCTCCTGAGAGGGACCAGAGGGGTTTTTTGATTCTTTTTATTATGTGATATCAATTAAGCATTTAACAAGTTACAATAAAAAGCAACTTTCCAATGGAATTTTTAATGCAATGAAAACAAATTACCTTCAAGATGGTTATCATTTGGAATCTTGAGGAGAATGAAAATAAGGCAAATGCCAACACATATTCATCCAGATTGCCCATAACAACTTGCCAGGCATCCCTGTTTCAAATCAAGTAAATCTGTGCAGCTTCTCTTTGACAGCAACACAAAATCCCGTGTGAAATGCATTGAATGGCACAGCTGAGGCAGAATGTTAGGAGAAGATACTGCGCCAAGCAGCTTTTGTTTTGAAGTGGGTACTTCTGTTATGCAATCCTCTTAGAATTTGCTTCTTTCAAAGAATGAAAGACCAAAAAAAAAAGCCTCAGCAAACAAAAACCACAAATCCCATACATTTCTCAACTCGGTTGATATTTCTGCACTTGGACACAGTCTATTCACAGCAATTCTAAAATGCTGGCGTTGGCACAGAGACTATATTTGTAGCCCTCAGCTGGAGTAAAGGACCAAACAGTGCATGATGGCTGGGATGAAGGTGTTTAGTCAAAGAGAGAGGCTTCAAGTCTCTAAACAAGAATGATGCCCATAAACAGAAAATAGAAGTGGAATTCACTAATATCAACAATGTGCTGATTAGGCACATGAGCAGCTTTAACAACTCACTTTAATTCTGAGCCTTTCTGAGACTTTCTGTAGTCACAAGGAAAATAAGACTATGAACAGAACTTGATGGATATGAAAACATTAATTTACAAGCTTAAGATCTTGTCCATGTAATTTTGCATCTATCCAAGAAAAGAAAATGTAAACTTAATATTGAAAACTTCTGAGTAGTTCATCAAAGACTCCCTTGAGCAACAGGTATGAGGGAGAGTGCAGACGGCCAACTCCGTGTACCATTTCTCACACAAAAGCCAGCCACAAATGCACTCTCAAGCTGTGGGGATGAGTAACATACTTTGCCCTTTCCCTACTTCTTTGCCCTCGGGAGAAGTGGGGAAGGAGGCACACAGTGGAAGGTGTGATGAGGTGTGGACTCTGTTTCCTGTCCATGAGGCACGCCAAGCAAAACAGAGTGAGTGTGAAGGCATGGACAGCATTGCTCTGAAGAGTGGTCTGGGCTCTGCAGGCCACCTGTTTTGAAAGGAGAAACCGTCCCTCCCTGAGCTCTCCCACATTTGTACATCATCTGACACTATGCTTTTGCAGCCTCACTCTACATATGTTTTCTCACCAGTGTACACAATGCTACAGGCACCGTTCCTGCTCCCCCAAACAAGATGATCCTTTCATTTCACTGAGGCACATTGTCATACCTGCAAATTCCCACTGCTTATTTCTGGTGTGATGTCCATATGCACAGCATGTCTAGAGATGTATTGCTGTCTTTGTAGTACAGGTAGAGAAATATCATCTTTGCCATCTCCCATGACCAATGCTCCCTCCACACTGCACATTTTTTGGAGATGACTTATTTTCTTGTTCCCTCTTCTCTGCAGAGTGTATCCAACATGTCACAGAGCAAGAATACACTTGGTGCTTCCCAGGACACATTAGCAACTTTAGTATCTTTCATCTTCTCTGACCTTTTCCATGATGTTCTCAGAACCTCAGAAAGTGTCATGACAATATGGGAAAAAACCCTCCAGTGCTCTGGGCACATATGTGGGCTTTCTCTTGTGCTGCACTCAAGTTCAGTTAGATGTTCTTCAGCCTTTGATCTTCTTTAATCAGAAGAAGGAAGGAGGCTGAGGAAGGAGAATATGAGCTTTCTTTCATGGTGTTCTAATTCTTAGGTCCAATAAAGAGAACAGAACAAGGATATTCAGGGAATTAAGTGCAAGACAATCGAAGAAATGACTGAGAGGAGACTGCACCCTGCCAGCTATCCTGAGCTTTGCCCCTCACTCATGTGGCTAAGCTTTGGGGAAGGAGGGCTTCTCTGTTAACAGGGGTTAGTGTCATTACTTCCCCCACCCCCTTCTCTACCACCTCATGCTCATCTTTATTAGCTTTTTCACACTACACAGTCCTCTCATCGATTACAAGGGCCAGCACAAAGCAGCCTAATGATGGGTCAGTCTTAATGAGAAAAGCGGCTGCTCTTGAAGTGGTGTGGCTTCGTCCTGCACCCTGCCGAGTCCTGGCATGCAGAGTTTTGCCTCCTTTTAGAGAGCAGAGCCATGGAAAATCAACAGTGAGCAGCCCGGTGCCTCTGAACAGAAAGGGCCATGTGCATGGCTATTTAGTGCTGTAAAAGAGAGAGCATTTGCACAAACGGGAGTGAACATAAGGAGGCCTTCAGAGAAGAATGGGGCCTTGGCAAATTTATAGACTCCCCTGAAAGAAAGTGATTACAGATCATTATCCAATTGAGGCAGATTGATGGGTTAGGGTCAAAGTAATACTGCAGAGCTCACTGGAGGGACAATGCCTGCTTGTCAGTTCTGTCCGGGAAAAGAAAGAGAAGGGAAACTACCACACAGAGAGGAAAGGATTAAGCTTTTCCAGCCCCTATCTGAGAAATCGTTTCTTATCTTGAACATGTGTCTCCTTTAAAAAAAAAAAAAAAAAACAAACAAACAAACAAAAAAAACCCACAAAGAAAAAAACAAACCCTGAAATTGAAGGAGCAGTATCACTGAGTTAAAACTGCACATTCAGAATTGTGAAACAATTGTGCAAATAGTGTGCAAACAGCACACAACCAAAGCCTTGTGATCAGTACTCTCAGAAATCATAATGAGTACTAGCATGAGTAAGAGATAAATTGCATCTTTGTTTCATTTATATTAAAAAACCCAAAGAGATCTTCTAAAATAAATGAGTATATTTTTTTTAATTTTGGTGAAAGAAGGATGTTTTGTTAACAGCTATGGTTGAACAGATTTTAAACTCTGTAACATCTGGTCAGGCAAAACTCAGCAACACTGACATTGAATAAAACAAGAAGAAATGTTCTTCTATTGTTTCTTCTATATTAATTTTTACAGTGTTTAAAAGTGCTTTGCATTCATGCACATTTCAAATAGCCATAGAAATGGAAACAGCATGGCCCAAAGAGCAGCTCACAGCATTTATTGTGCATTTGCCTCACATTTTCCAATTTGATTTTGGAATGTAAAGAATTTGAGGAAAGAGAGAGGACAATGCATTCATGAGAGACCTGATTTGTTTAATTGTGTTTATTTATTAACTTCCCTGTTGTTCCCCATGTCTCAGAAGCAGAGCACCACACTTTAATGGACATATCCCCATGTACCAGTGGATAGAAGAGTAACATTGGCCTTGTTTCAAGTAAAGGCTCAGTAGGGCAGCTTGGCCTTCGGGCCACTGTCTTGCGAGTTTAGCAAGGGTTCCCTCAAGTTTTGTTACAAAACCTCCACAGACATGAAAGTTACAGCCCCAGCACTCACCATGTCTTTCCTGGGAGTTGTGTACTCTTGCAGAGAGTGTTCAGACACCCAAGGACCTATCCTGACTCAGAGTCCATTGGAGAGAACACAGCAATTGGCTTCATGCTAGAGACACCTAAAAAACCTTCAGGAATACCAGGTACAGGTACTGGTACCCTAGTTCCCGTCTGTTGCAGTGACAGAAATGACCTGTCCTGCAGCCATTAGAAACTCTGGCTCAGCTTTGCAAATAATTCTGAGTCCACTCCGACTTGCTAATTCTCACTTAAAGCAGTAAGGATAATGAAGGAAATAAAAGCATTGCTGGTGTCATACTCATCTGCAAGTTCTAAAGGTGTTAAAAGCATCAGGTGATACTCACAGACTCTCACTTCATACACTACCTCTTGCATTCAGCACATGTTGGGTTTTTTTTCATTTGGTAGCAGCCCAGCTGCAGGATGACCATGTGCCTTCTACAGAGTACTCCTAAAAAGAGTTCTCTAATATTTTTGCTGAAAGTAAAGAGATGACTCACCAAATTACTCTTTCTTTTTGTGGGGGTTCCCCCAGACTCTTTGCACCACTGTTTTTATCTTCTCTTTTATGATTCTCAAAACCACTGAATTTTCAGTGTGACTGACAACCCTTCTCCACTGCCCTGAGATGGTTTGTCATCTCATATTCTATCTGTAGACCAAAAAGGATCCAAATGACATTCATCCCAGAAAAATTCTAGAAAGAGCCGTGGGGTGTCTGTGCAATGCCATTCTGCATAAGGCATCTTCCCCCATCTTGGCGTCAGTGAAACCAGAGTTACATTACATGGTGAAAAAAAAAGATCTGTGGTTGGTTGCCTATCTTACCCTGTTGGCTAGGCTGGAGTTTTATCTTGCACATATATTCCCTGAACTAAGTTTAGCTCTTTAAATATTTTCCCGTTTTCTTCATTCATCATTTTGTTATTGGGTGTGACATGAGCTCCTCCATGTCACACATTCTGGAATCTCTCAGCATATGACGGAACTGTAATTAAGGCAGGATACCACCTCTAAGACAACATACATTGTGCTAAGATATGTTTTGTCTTGTCTTTTCTTCCAACTCTTTTCTGTTTTAGACTAACAATATTCTTTATTGCTGTTCATGGTTTAGAAACAACTTGTATCTACTCTTTTCCTGAAGTTTTCTTGCATTTATTTCCACTTGCTTCCTCTAGTTTGGCAGGAGATGTGCATATGTGCAGGATTCCATATGTTTTCAGAGATAATCTGCTTTTTACTACCAGTAAGAATAACCTTGGGTACATACTGCACTGTCACAGCATATTTTCTGTACGAATCAGGAAGTAGAACTGGTGCATTGGAAAAGCAGACCATATTTTTAAAGGCAAATTCATAAACCCTGCTTTTATGAACAGAGCAAGCTGAGGGATGGGGGTGGGGGATATCACAGGAAAACAGATGTGTGCTTATGATCCGAACTCTGTCCTACCAACATCATGTTATGTTGGAGCTGATCCATGGAGAAATATCCCTCTAAATGGAGGCTGGGTGCTGAAACGTCCATACCATTTCAGTGAAATCAGCATGAGCACACTAAGTGGAACATAGCACAGAACAAGTTCGAAGGAGCGACATGGCTGTTCTCTTCTACTCCAATCAAGAAAGCCATCAGCTATTCAGAGAAAAAAAAAATAAAACCAACAAAAACTAAATGACAAATCCTAGAATCATTCAGCTGGGAATAACAGCGGAAAAAAAAAAAGGGCATTTCTCTTAAGGATACTTTCCATTCTATTTATAGCTATAGTCTGTATGGTGCTTAATGCTTGACCCACAGGGTTCATAGGTAAGTAAGAAATGCACAGATGTGTGTATTCTAAGTTATATTTTATCTATATGTGCAAAATAATCGGAGGAGAGCTACAGAAAACTACACACTTCAGGTAGCAACCTTCCTAGCCCAGGAAAAACATCTGATTCATGCTAAGTCTGTCCTCTGGCAAATCTTGAGTTTCAATAATGATTGAGTAAAAACTCAGAGCAAAATCCTGAGACATTCAGCATTGGTGGAAGCTTTGTCACAAACTTCATAGGATCCAGGAGTTTAGCATGAGTAAGTCTTGCTCTCTAATTGTTTTCACTATACAATATTTACAAAACTGTAGTGGCAAAGAAGATGCAATCTTCCCTCAAAAAGGTTGTACGTACAGCCTCCCAGTGTGAAAAGGGTAAGAGGAAATCAGGTCTGCTTCAAATTTTGGTATCCTGGAAGAGTTTCTTTATTTTTAAGTTCTTGAGGCAAAAGCAAATAAAAAAACCCCAACTTTCTGTCTCATACAGCTTCCTCTGTTTCCCTTTCATTTTTAAAGTAACTTCTTATTGTTGTTGTCTGAGTTCTTGGCTTGGCATTTTTTAGAGAAGGGAGGTATCTTGACTGTGTGCATGAATTGGATTCACTAAAACATGTTTCTGCCTGCTGAGTCTTATTGTAATGGTTTCCTGTGTTCTTTCTGTTGATAAAACATCCCCTCTACACAGAGCTGGCAGAGTACTGACAACAATTTTAGGTACATAATTTGTTTGAGAAAAAATGCCAAAATTGGGCTGTATTACCCATGATGGGTTTCTCAGTTCTGCCTACAAATGACCTGAACTACAAAATAACTTTAGGTTTAGTGCCTTTCTTCCCAGGGAAGATCATCTCCCTTGCACTCTCAGGTGGACAGACTCTTAGGGATGTTGGCATAGCAGGTGCCTACACTTGTTGTGTAAATGGAGATTCCTACACAGAGCAAACCTCCCTGAATATCTGCTGAAGTCTCCTCTTTACCAAGAGAGCAGCTCTATTACTTCAGTTATACGGGGCTACTGCCATTGATTTATCAGAAGATGTATCCTGGTGTTACATTACATTTTGTAGCAACATTTTTGTAGCTATAAAGCCTAAGAACATGAGTAACATCATATATATATATATATATAATTTTTATATAATTTCTATTTAGAACAACCCAATCAAGTGCAATATTTTAGGAAATATTGACCAAATGAAATGTATAACCCTTCTATAGAAACTTGTATTTATGCATAAATCCATGAGTAAAAAGGTATTTAATTTTACCAGTTAAGTAAAAAGTGTCTAGAAAATGCTTTCACATTCTCTATTATTTTTCCATCCCTAAAGTCATTTTTGGCCACTGAAATCATGACTTAATGCACAGCAAAAGCTGAAGAACCTCTCTGCCCCAGGTCATTCCCTCAAATCAAACCTGGGTCTATAACGGGGCTGATGTTTGTTACCACATGCCCTCTCTTTACAGGCCTGTGTAAAGGACAAGGTGGACAAACTGTAGCATCCAGACAGGCTGTAACACCTTAAGAAAAATACCGAGGAAGCAGATTCAGCAAAAGAGGTCTGAACATGAAGGATTAATTATATCCTATACCTATCCAAGTGGTCCTGCCCTATTGAGACTGAGAAAAATGAGTGAAGATGCTGAAGCCTGTATTTCTGAGCATGTGAAAACTATTCTGTGACTAGAACAAGGGTCGCGCATTTTCAAAGTCAGTTCAATTAAGCAAAACACCAGTCCCAGTTCCTTGCACCCACCAATTAAACAGCAGCCAAAAATGTTGCCCATTTGCCCCACAGAGGACTTGGGTATTTATAGTCCCCAAATGCCTGTGGTCTAATCAAAACTGTCATATAACAAGAAGCCAGCCAAGAAACTCAGACAGTTGGGTTAATGAGACAAAGAGCAGCTTCGTATTCATTCCCTCCTAAACAAAGACCTGAGGAAAGGATATGGACTGGTGGGGGAGAGAGAGCACAAGTACAGCAGGCCCAAAGAGAAGGGCACAAGCAGACAGTCAATTAGGCAATGCATCCAAGCCTGATCTGAATACTCATGGGAAACAGAGCAGCCATTCATGCACTGACATGCAGGTCAGTAGAAGTAATCACATGCTTGCCTGGTACTTATGGATGTGTCCATGAAACAGCACGTGGCAGCATATGATGAAACTCAACTCCTGACCACAAACTACAGTGACAAAATGAAAAACATCTTTGAACTTTTTCCCGTTAAAAAACAACTGTATTTTTAAATTCAAAATATTTTTTCCCCACTGAATAATTATCAGTAATTTTAAAGAACTCTCTGTGTGTTGTGCTCCATATCTGAATTGTTTCTCTTTCTGATTATCTCAAAATTTTTATCTTCCAAGAAAATATATCAAGCTCCTCCACGAAAACCATAGATGTTAAGTATTCTTAAGCACAAGACAAACACATTCTCTGTTTCAAGGCACATATTGATCAAAAGAAAAGCTAGAAAATCATTTTCCTTCCTATTGGGTGCTACTTCCTGTTTGGTCAGATGCATTATCTTGTTTGCATTCCCTGTTTCTGAAGCATCTGCTAGCAGTTACTGTCAGAAATGTGATGATGACCATGGTCAACCAGTAGCTTTAGCTGGTGGGTCCTCTCTTCTGAGCAAATTGCAGATATTGCTTTCATTAACTCAAGAAACACATGCCAGCAAGCACAGCATTGTTTGGCCTCTGTTTTCTACAAGGACAAGATCAAGCCTATCTACAACAGATCAGAAAGCCACAAAATGGAAGGAATCCAGGTTAAAGGTTTTCCAAGAAATAATCACGCTGTGGGCTCCAACAAGGGCTTGTATCTTTTTCTTTGAGAGCTGAGTTAAGCCATTCAGCTCACTAGCAAGTTTGGGCAAAGAGGTTGCTCACAGGCCAAGACCTAAGAGCTTACAAACAGTTCTGCAACCCCAAGCTTGTCTAGAAGCTTCAGTAAAATTAAAAAAAAAAGAAAAGAAAATAAAAAAAAAGAAAAGAAAATAAAAGAAAAGAAAAGAAAAGAAAAGAAATATAAGTTAGCACTCTCCTGGCAGAGTTTTAGAAGTGTTCATAATGTTGGCAGGGCAAGGACCTGTTGAGTTGTACCATTGTCTTTAGGAGGTGAGGTAGAATGGGATTTCTTCACTTCTCCCTTTTTTCAGGTGTCTAGTGTGTGTTTGACACCAAGAGACAAAGCAAAGAAAATTAGAAGAAACATCAGAATGAAGCATCAGTTTCAAATGGGGAAGTTTTTATCACATATTTGTTTTTCGTAGCAATACCTTGGAGGCAAGGCAATCAAATCTCCAACGTATCTCAAGAACTGTATTTTCTGCCAATATGATATGAAAGCAAGAATAATAAACATGAGGAGCACTAATTAGCTGGTTGGTTAAATGTGGTCACAAAGCAGTGTGTTAATAGGAAAAGGGGCAGTGGGTGGGCGGGGAGAAGAGCAAAGACACAGTGTCACCTAATTTGTTAAACGTGTGAAAACCTCACATTGGAAACAGTTCTGTTGCATCTGCCTGGCAATCTCCAAAGATTAAAAGGGAAACACAGCCAATTTTAGGATTGCTGGTACAAAAACTTCCTCAAATAAGGAATGCAAGTAACTGTGGCTTTCATACTGGTCTAGAGGAGCCCTCAAAAGCTATAAATAATTTGTGCAAGCCTCTTATCATCCTGAAATACATGTGATTAGAAATCTGCTTGAAGCTGCCAGAGGCAGCAGTCCCGTTACATACTGTTGGCCTGTATGTCTGATACGTGACATTTTCCTCAATCCTGTCGGGGATAATCTGTCACATAACCATCTTTTAGATTATACTTTGAGACTGTGGTCTTTTAGCACAAATAGAAATATGCTTAAATTATTATGCTGCCCATTATGAGGATGATCACTGTTCTTGTACAGGGGAAAATATTACCAGATAACCAAGTACATACTAAACACCAGAGCAATGTATCAGGGGTGAACAGAAGCATAAACCAGCCCAAAGGCTGAGACACAGAAGTGGCTATGGTCTAAAGAGATTTTGTCCCCTCTGCTTGTATTCAGGAAATCCAGGTTTGCTTTTCCACCTATTTGAGATCCATAGATCTAATGGAAGGGCAATCCACTTGAGTAACTGTGCCACAAACTGGTCTCCAGGAAATATCCAGATGACGTAGTATTTTTCTTCTGAAGTCATAGGATACTCCCGAATGCTGTTATTTCCTTTAATGTAAAATGGTAAGGTCTTCCAACTAGTTTTTTTTTCCAATACTTTCATCACCTACTGCTCCAAATCAACTAATTTTCATTAAGTTTTGCATGTTGTCACATGTAGGTGGAATTTGTCTTGAATTAATCTGAAGCCCAAAGTCTTCTGATTCTGATTTTTTTCTGTGAGAATAAAATAGCACACTGGGTTTTGGCATGGGAGAAACTGGCCACCAGAAATATTGCTCAATAGTCAATAGCAGAATAGTTGAAAGGCAAGCAACTTGAAAATTAGACCATTATAGCAATGAGGAATTCACATATTCTATAGTCAATTATTTAATTTTTCTTTATTGATAGACAAAATATATTTGATTTCAGTAGTATGAACACATTATGTGGGGCAAGCAGGAGTGGAACACATTGGGATTCCAATGAACCTATTCTGCAACATCTGTTGTTCAACCTACTCATGGATGATTTGGAAGACAGGGTCAACAATGAGGTGACTAAGATTGGGGTTGATACAAAGTGATCTGTGGTCATCAAACTGACTGTGAACAGCTGCAGAAGGATATCATGGCATTGTGTGCCTGGGTAAAAAAATGGCAGATGGAATGCTTTGGTGATAAGTTCAAAATAACACATATGGGAAAAACATATGCCACTGTATATAACTGTGCTGTGTCTGATACTGCATCTGCTTCTGGATGATGCTTCTGGATGAACCAACATCTCAGGAAGTATGCAGGAGAGTTGCAGCAGTAGGGACAAGAGCAGTGCAGATGATCCGAAGTATGAAATTGCTTCCTTATGAATAATCCGGGACATATGGAAGAGACACCTAAAATGTTAAAGGTCATAAAGTCATGAATGTCATGAAGAAAATTATCATAGATTATTTTCCTTTTAAGTTATGTGTATATACGTGTGTGCATATTGTTTTCCACAACCTAGGGACCATGAGTGGTAGCAACAGGCATAAGGTTTAGAACAAATGAAAGTGCTTTTTCTCAAGAGACAATGTTTTATCAATGGGATGCTTGGGATGTCAAACGTCTAAATGAGTTCAAAATATCCTTAGACACACTCATGAAGGAAAGGTCCATTGGGACATCTCAAACACAAAGACAGAAATACAACACCCAGCTCAGGAAGGGCAGGTTTTCAGGCATAGAAGGCCTTGCCAGAAGCAGCATCACTCTGTGTTTGCCCCGCTGACACCCTCACTCCCCAGGCTCCTCTTACTAACCACAGTCAGAGACACTTGGGTTTATATTGCACCAGAGGGAAAAGTCTGCATTAACATGCCTCTGAGAAACTTAATTCTAAAGTGAAACTAAAATGCTGGGTTGTTTTTTTATTTTTTAGGAGATCAGCTCAGGATTTCTCATTGCATCGACAAATATTTGTTATATTCACCACTTTTAAAAATTATATTTGTAGTTTAATCCTCTGCTTTAGTAAATACCCTCCCAAGCACTCCAGGTCTTTGAATGCAAAATAAGCTATAGACAAGTAAGCCAGGAGTGGACAAGCTTGGTTGCCTGGTTGTTTAATTAGAAACTGAAGCAAAAGGCATCCTGCCGCAGGGAGACAACCGGGCTGCAGATTGTGACACTGCCATAGCCTCGCTCTGTCTCTCTTTAGCCTTAAGCAAATCTGATCTTGGGCATCCTGACCCTGACTAATTGCATACTGTTTCCTGTGATGCTGTGAAGCTCCTTCCACCCGTTGCTGGACTATTAAGCTTCTCTGCTCTGTCTGGTAATTAAGCAGCAGAATGCCGAACTCTTTTTTGATACTGTTGTTTTGGGGTGGTTATTTTTGCATCCTTCTTCCCTCCTCCTCCTCCCCGATTCCCTTGTATACAAAGGCCAGTTGAATTCTTCATTTGTCATTTTGCTACACTGGTGAGGGGCAAGAATGTCATATCACCTTTCAAGAGACAAGGAAGGTGATAAATGCACTAACTTGAGAGGCAAAGTGTCAGGGCACTAATGAAAATCTCTAGTGACTAGACAGCGAGGAAGACCTCATTTTAAGAGACTGTAAAAGAGGAAAACTTTTTCAGCCTATGCAAATGTCAAGTCTAAAGTACACTGGTTTAATGCAGCAGCATATTTTTCTGTCAGGAACAAAAGTATAGGCAATATAGGGAATTATTTGCGAGTAGCTATGCAAGCAAGTTTAAATGTCATCCGTAAAATAAGTGAGATACAAGTCTCTGCTAGCTCATATCTTGGCATCTAGATTAAAAAAAAAAATAATATGGCCTAGATTAGAAGACTTGATTTTCAGATATCTTTTTTTTTTAATTTAATAGGATCTGTGTGTGAGAATGACATGCATTTTTGATTTTTTTAGTGAAAATGGAGACTAAAATAATTCATCAAAATTTTAGCAGCCATAAAGACTTCACTGGGTCATTATATTAGTTTATTAGATGAAATTAAATAAAAAGACACTTTAAATGAATTACAACCAGCTTGCAAAATAACAAGTATATTGTGTATGGGAAAAGTAGCTCCATCTGATGTGCACCAGCCACCATGTGTAACATGGTCATTATTTGTCCTGTCTCTTTGAAAATCATTTTATTGGAATGTATCAGTTAAACTAAAACACATGACCCTCCTTCTTGTGACATGAAAGAAACCACTGAAGAGAAGTCTGTCTTTTTTCCCTCCCTTCTACTCATGTGAACTTTCTGGGAAAAAAGTAGCTTCAAGGATTTTTATCAGTGTCTGTGTAATGACAAGTGCATCACATGTGTCCTGAACCATTAGCTGCCTACATCTGAAAGAATTTGCTCAACATTTAGGAATTCACTTAATGAAAGGCTGGTCTATTAAGCTCTGCTAACTTTGGAATTAGATTGAGCCTTTCTTTTCAACTTCCTTCATCGTTGTAAATGATGCTATGCAGTGCCCTCATGTGATCTACTCTAGACAACAAATTTGCTTTGTAACACCAAAAGAATCCAAGTAGCAGGTGACACATTTCTGATCAGAGATGGAACCAAATGGTATGAGACTCTTCACAAATCTGTGTGAAATCACAAATTTAAAAAGCAACAGCTCCAAAAAACATCCATTTAAATACTGTGGAGATAAAGGAACAACACTTGCCTCATACGTCCACATGACTCCTGAATCAACAATTAGATAAACAAATAGAAAATCAGTAAAAGACCAAGAGTCAGTGGATGATATTTCTTCTCTCGCACTACTGAAAACAACAAAGTCCAGAATTAGGTCCCCTGACTACTTGCCTTTAATTTTTGGCTAAAAGATGAATTTGTTTTTTTAATGACTCAACACTCCAGACATTTCAAGACCATTGTGAAGGGGGCTGTGAGAGCAGTGGGCTCTGCACTGGGTACGCATTGCTGCCTCCTGACACTTGTTGAATAATGTAAATGCATGATGTGGGGGAACACGCAGCAGGATGGCATTAAAGGAAGAATTCCCAAGGGGGGACATATGAGGAGGGGAGCCCACTGGCTCGTGGAGCACTCACCTGCATCCCAAACACAGCTATATTATCAAATTTATGGGATGAGCAAGACGTGTTTTCTCAAAATTGCAGAGAAACAGGTTTCCTTTCTATGACCTCATTTTCTCTTCACAGTGAGTGTAAGCACCACTAAAAAGTGTCAGATGGGCGGCACTGGAGATTGGAATTGCTAACAAAAGAAGTTTAATCTTGTTTTGGGATTTGCAGGCAGAGTGCCCGTGAATGAGGATGGGACTGGGCTCCATTTCCATGGGATAGGTAAAGCACAGGGAAAAACAAGAAAGAGTTATTCTTCTTTTGAGGCTTGGGAAGAGAGTTGTGTCGCATGAGTTTGGCACAGGGTCCCTCAACAAGACATCTGATGAATAGCTTATGAAATTACATTTATGAAATTAAATTTAATTTTAGAACAAAACTACAGACAGCACACATTCCAGTTAATTTTTCTTCAGGCTCCAAGGACTGAGGTGTTGGGTTTTTTGGTTTTCTTTTTTGTTTCCCAAACTGATTACCTACTTAACTCCTCAAGTAATTATCCCTGATGACTTTGATCTACAGTTACTAGTGAAATAACACCTTCTTCTAGGGGGGCAGGTTGCCAGCTTCCTGCAAATGAAAGGCCTGGGCTTATGAAGTAATTTCTTGATGATCTCACTAATTGTCATCTTGTCTCTGATCTTCCCTTTTGGGTAAGGTTATTGGGAAAGCTGAGTAAGGTAACTGTATTCTCAGGACAATTTATCCTCATCTATTGTGTATCTTGCCTTTAAGAGTTGATGCAGCACAGACTTTATTACACCCTACGGGGAAGAGCTCAACATCATGACAGACAGGAGAGGGGGCAAACATAGATATTTAAGTGCAGGCAAATCATAGCTCTTATACCAGTGATCAGGAGATTTTCTTTCAAATTGTGTGTGAGTTTGGTGTGGAGTACGGTCATACTGATGCTGAATTGTTCTGCACCTCTAATTCAAAATAAGTCAATAAAGTGCCCATTGGTACTTGTTCCAACATCCCCAGAAGGAGGGCTTCTTCAAGATAAATTCCTTTAAGCATATATAAGACCAATGACAACCGAAATAAGACCTTATAGCATGTTCATAGCACTGTGCTTCTATTACCAGGGTCTGGCTGACAGCAGAACACAGAAGTTGCTTGTCATAAAACCCAATTTTCATGACTCCCACTCTGGCCAGATGTAAGCAAACTCCCAGCCAACAGAAAAACAAGTGGCTAAAAATAGTGCCAGCAGTCATAATGGCTGGAATTGGACACTGGAGGGAGACACAGTTGCACACACTAACCCAAAGACACTCTTGTCCTTTCTTGCATGAGTATTGAGTGCATGCCCTAAGAATGATGCATTGAAACAACAGTTGATCTGCCTCGATTCCTCATTCTCTACATCAGCAAGTAAGGAAAGAGAAAAAGAAAGCCTGGGCCAGTTAATGAATCATAAAGCCCTACTCTTTGTTGTTGGGGGGGGAGGAGTGTGAAGTTCCTGTGTAAAGCCTGCAGGAATTCATCACCAATGGTGTGGAACTGTTTTTCGAATAAAGCCCTGAGAGCCCATCATGATTTGCATTCATGTAAACACCTACATTTTTTCGTTAACTGAACTGATTTAACTGCTAATTAAAACTAGTCAGTAAGCACAATGCAAAATTAATTAAACCATTTAGTCAGTAGATGCAAATGAGGCAAAGTTATGGCTTGGACACAATGAAAAGAAGTACAAGTACTACTCATAATCTGGCAAAATAGTAAATAGTTCTTGCGGTAAATACTTTCCCCTGAGATGATGTAAAGCAATAAAAAAAAAAAAAAAATCACACTGCTGACTACATATGATCTTTTATTGATAAAATGTGCTGGAATCCAGCTTCTTCTCTTTGAAACAGTGATGAAATAGACTCAGTGGATTTTAAAAACGCTTTTTATACAAGAAATATTTCATTGTAAAGTCTGGATCCCAGCTCACTCTACACAGGCATGCAAAGTTGCTCCTGTCTGACACAGGCAAGTGTTTCGCCTCAACCTGGACCTTATATTTTTGACAGCCATTTTTATAGCTTTAGATTTTCTCATGGGGAAAGTATCTGCTTGGTGAACTATATTGTCTGATGATAAGTGGTAGTATTTCCTCTGAGAAAAAGCCAGAAATGTGTGGCTCTGACTGCAGTATCTCTGCATTCTGCCTCCTCTTTTCACATGACCCATGTGCCTCACAACCCTAATTGTACTTATTCTGCTAAGATCTGCCCTGGGACAGGGACACACACAGTTATCCATGTTGTATAAAGTGTGAACTGAAATAGCTTAAAAAAAAATAGATTTAAAAAAAGAACCAAGATGCACAAAGGTGTTGTCTATCAGCTATTCATGTGTGGAAGCCTGAACCCAGGAACAAGTCCAGTCCTCATGAGTCACTGGGCTGCCTATGAGGTGCTTTGCAGTGCTCAGGAGAGTTTCCTTAGGCAGCTTCAGGTATCTAACAGGTGTCTACCCATCTGCCATTCAGACCTAAGTGTGATGCCTGCAATTAGAGAGTGCAAACCATCCTTCCACCTTTCCCCTTATTTCAGGTGCCCCAGAATGGCACTCTTGAAAGCAAGAGCCCATGGAAGGGGAGATGTCTGTGCTCAAGAGACTCTCCTGCAAAAAGTGCTGGGGACAGAGGTGGGATTTAAGTCTTTCCTGCTCCTCTGGCTCTCCACAGCAGTGTCCCCTCTCCTCTGGCTTCCATCTCCCAGCACATGGCTCTTCCTGCTGAGCACACACATCTCACACCTCACTCAGAAAGAGTGCAGGATTCAAGTTTTCCTTTTTGTGGCACACAGTTCCTGTTGTGGTGGCTTTTTGCATTCAAGGAGTCCTTAAAACAGTCATCCGGGATGCAGGAGACCTTGCTCCTTTTCCTCCCACTGCCTGAGGGAACACAAGCTTGCATACCCTCATCCTGGGAGTCCAAGCCAGCAGCCTGGTGGCAGCGCTGGGAGGCACAGGAGAGCAAGGGGACTTGCCTCCCTCCTTCTGAGCACATGACGTTCCACAGGAATATTATTGAGGACCCTTGGGCCAAAGACAACTTCCCAGGGCAGTGGCTGGGGAAGAACTGCTCTCAGCTGCTGACCCTGCTCACAGGACCACATCCTGTACCTGTTTCACAGACAGCTGCTGGGCTGGCCCCTGAGGGGTTTTCAATAGTAAAATGTGCAATTCCTGACTTCCCAGTGGGATTAGGTAGGAAGGTTTTACCGGGAAGGCTGAGACATTTCTATCAATGAATGAAGTGTAATCTGCCAGTAACTGGAGACAGGATAATGTAAAGCACCTTTGAAGGTTAGAGGCTGTATGAGCAGAGAGCTCAGACTTTGGCCAAGCCTAAAGCAATGTGCTTAAGGCCTCCAGTGAAGCAGGCAACAGTCCCCAACTACACCCACAATCCCCAAAACCCTCTCCTGTCACTCCAGCCTTCCCCAGTCTCTCCTGAACAGCAAAACCAGCTGAGTGCAGGAAGGGCTGCCCATGCTGGTGGGATACAAGGATACAGCAGCTGGAAAGGTCCCTGCTTGGCTGGATCCTTCCCAGGCTGACAACCAGCCTCACAGCCAGGCATCCTGAGCACCAGCAGTCAAGTGCCGTGCAAAGCATCATCTGTTTTGCCAGAACAATGTTTCATTTTTCTGTCTGTGCTACCAAACTGTTAGAATGCAGTTGGAAAAACTAAAAACAACAGCTTGCTTATTTTTAGCTGAGTAAAGAAGTCTGCCAGCCCCACATCTGATTGCTGGTTGGTTTTCACTTAATAATAGTCTTCTGTTTGAGATGTTACCACATCCTCTCTCGTTACCATTACAGTTATGACACTGTAAGAAGTCTTTGTTTCTTTAACCTTTTTTTCAGCCACCTTTAGATGTATTTCTGCCTTTAGCTGCTTCCGTTCTAACACAGAAACACATGTTAAGGGCAAAAAAAAAAAGAAAAAAAAAGAACAAATGACGACACTTCTCCTTTCCTCGGATGATTCTGGAAGAAGGGGGAGCAGGGCAAGGTCAAGTCTGTATTTTAATATTTCCCTCTTCCCTTTTGATTTTTGCTAATTGTAGCAATACCCCGCTCCTCAAGCGTTGCAGTCAGGGTGATGCTTGTCGTGCTCTGTCTCTCCTACTTTTATTTGGACCATTATAAGCTGTGGGAGAAAATACCCTGAAGAGTATGTGGAGGTCCTGCTACCACAGCACCCCTTACACAGGACACCTGCTATGGCTGCTGTGCACCAGGCTTGCTGACTGTTAGCTTTGAGGCAAACCTAATATAGCTACACTGTCAAAGGTATGGTACTTATCTGCATACTGCAAAGATGGAACTAATGCAAGCCAAAATGATTTTTCTTTTCTTTCTGTAAGTACCATTACTAATATATTTCACATGGTTAAAAATGCATTATATCTAGGCTCCTTCTTTAAATGTGCGTGCATAAATTTAGCTTGGATACTGTTAAATATAATTTCAAGCAGCAGAAACAAAATACCATTTTGTGAAAAAGCATTTAAGCAGAAACAAATGCATTACAGTTAAAGTTTCATGAACACTGATAAGATTGCAGAGTAAAGTCGCTTAGTAAAAACAAAACAGAAACAAAGGACCCTATACCTCAGTTAGGGCTGTGGGAGGCAACTTCAGTTTACAAAATCCACACTGTAGGGAAAACTCAACCAGTAACTGTCCCTTTTGAGTGAAGAGGGCCACAAGGCATGTTTTACTGAGCAGATCTTTAGCTATACAGGTGAAAGGAGGTGCTGAGGTGCAGCTACTATCTCAGCTGTGGCACAATGCACAGCTCTGCGGGGTCACTTAGAGAACAAGTACTGAGGAACTCAGCACAGGTATGAACAACCAGCTCTCTGCTTGGGCTCCTTCCTCCTGGCCCTGCTGCAACAGCAACCCCTGTCCCTGCCTAAGGCAGCAGGCTGCTTCAGCCAGCACAGTAGTTGCCTATTTTGCCTGTTTCCCCAGTCCCTGGAAGCTCAGACTGCTGCAGCTGCCACCACCAGTGAGGACATAGTCAGGATGCCTGGGATGTCCAGGACACCAAGACCAACATCCCAGCAGTAACTGTATTTTCTTCACTCTTTTCAATCTATCCTACATCCCATAGGCTGATATAGAAGCAGCAAGCCTGGTTCACTAGGCTCACTAGGCTTCTCCATCCTGCCTCTGCTATTTCCCCTTTCCCATCTCTGTTGCCTACTGCTCAGTTTTGCCAACACAGATGAGCTGGATAAAGGAAGCTGAAGATATTGGCTGGATGTGATTGTTCTAGAGTTCAAGACAGCCCAACAGGGCTGCACATCACTGTACTGTATAGGTACATGCCCTGAGTTAATCATCTCGTTGTCTGCTCATCACAGGCCTGCGTCAGCCATTCGAGCAAGTGCCTTTCTACCAACACAGAATATATATCATTTAGTTTGACAGTCCTTTGGAGCAGGGATTGTCCTCTGCCGAATACCTGCATGGTGGCCTGTTGAATAGAGACTCCCTTCTGGTCAATGCCTCATGGTAATCCTGTAACCCAAATGATTTTCATAAGAAATAAACATGATGTCTCACATCAAATGTCTAATGATACTGTTCAAGACTTCCTGGGGGTGTTTCTAAAATGTTTTCTTATATTAAAAATATTGGGTCTTGGTATAATTTCTTTCTCTTCTACAGTACTTTATGTGGCCAAGGGGCCTTTTTTCTCCCTGTTCCATCCACTTATAATCTTATGGCTATTGCAGGGGGAACAAAGAAAGACTAGAAATCATACGTATGATTATGATAATCTACACTTTGTCACAAACAGCCCTATCTCCCTCCATCTCCCTGTGGCAGAACAGTATTACTTGGGTTGCAAAATCAGGTATTCGAAAGTTTGGAAGTTCAGATTTTATCTACGTATCTAATTCAGCCACACTGTGTGTGTTACAACAGCATGTAAGTAATTAAAGTCTATTATTATCAAGTGAATTTCACCTTATCCAGAGCAGACTGGATGGTGCGCATTTAATGAGTGACTTTGCAATAACTCTTTCTCCTTATTACTCTGTGTGAGGTCTCCAGCTCTGCAGCTGGAACTCTATTTAGATCTTAAAATAATTTTTTCATAATCTTTTCTGTGCCTTCACCATTATTGTGCTCTGTGGGTATCAGTGCTTGGTTTGTTGGGGTTTTTTTCAACAGTATCCTCCTGATACAACAATTGATTATCTGTGTTTTACAAATAAGGAATTGGGACACAGAAAGGTTGAGATCCTGTGTGAAACCATGTTCTGGGTTCTTGATCTGAGATGCCATTGGTTTTCATAGACCTTTTCAGGTGCAGAGTGGTACCATTTACATCTCTAAGCATGACGTATTTCTCCTGACCTTGTTCTAACCTCTCATCTTGGGTGGACAAAAGAAGCAAGATATCACAATCAAAAATCACCCCTGAAAACAACTGTGAGAATCTGATGGTAAGGGCAGAAAAGGAATCCTACTGATCTGGGCAGTGCTTAAGTGCCTTTACTATGAAAGCAATCTCTTTCACATGCAACCCCCTGCCCTGTGCACCTACATCTTGCAGGTCTATCAGACAAACCATCAAGCAAGGGTCCCTCAGACAACTGTCTCCTTCATTACAAAACCTTGGTTCAGGTCCAGAGTAGCCTGAATGACAAGGAGCCCAACAGCCCCACCTATAATTATGAAGTGAGCTTCCAAATACAATATCAAACACAGAGGCTTAAGGAATGTTAGTTGCGGCATGTAGAACAAGCTCAAGTTAAAATACTGACAGATTTATTTGTTCCAGTTGAAAAAGCAAACAACATTCAATAAATTTAGTGCGGGATAGTAGCAAACAGCAAGACTGCTACAGAGCACACATCAAGCCTCACTGTGTGAGGTTTCCTTGTTGGCCATCCGTGCAGAGCAGAAGATCTGCATCGGGGAGAGCAGACACAGAGCGTCACCAGTCTTCCCACTGTATGTACCAGTAAAACATTCATGTCAAAATCATTTAGCATGTAGTTTGCAGCAAAACCACAACACGTGTTTTTGCTATAGCACGTCTCTACATTTGCTCTTTCTTAGACAGCAGAGCCTCTCATCTGATGGCTGGTGCAGAGTCTCCATGCTGTCAGAGGTGCCTGGAGCCACAGCAAGGCAAGGGCAAGAAGGATCCCCAGGAGGGTGCTAAATACACCTGGGCTGTGCCATCAACACTGCCAGCAGTGCCACCCAGGTCTGTGGTTGAAGTCTGTCTACACTATCAGTGTGATTAACTACACCAGCAACTTTTAATTACCTGCAGATGGGGTGGGAGTATGTGGGGAAATCGCTATCTTGTAGAATGAATCATCACCTCCCTCCCTTTTATCCCTTATGCAATAGGGAACACTGAGTCTGCCTACTGACAGCAATAGGACCAGGATTTCCTAAGCCTGCTATTAGGGATCTAGTTCTGAAAATGATGGGAAATTTTGGCAGTATTTTGGAAAGAGTTCTTCCAGCTGGAAACCTTCAATTTTGATAAATGCACTGTATGTGTTGGCTCGATGGAAAGCATTAAACTGGTGTAGGATCAGACCCATCACTGAGAACAGCAATGGTTTTCTTCTTCTGCCTATACAACGTATGTTTGGTCTGATGCCATTAGGCTTTTTGAAAAGAACCTAACCTTCTACTGGAGCCAGTGAAAGGGAAGAAAAGCAAAAGGAAAAAAAGCACTAGGAATTACTTGGTAAGTTTTTGAAAAAGGTTAAGCCTGCACAATATTCTCATTTTTAAATACTTTTAATCACGGATTAGTTGTCGCAGTTGATACTGAAGGACAACCTTAGAAGGAACTGAGGTCAATACCTCAGCTTTCTCATGTGGAGGCTCAGTTTTTTATAAAAATCAGGATTCTTCCAAGATTCATGTGCATTCATATGTATCTCTCATTTCTGAAAATTTGAGACAGTAATCATTATAAATATGTTGCTAGCTTGCAAAACACCAAGGAACCTTGAGTTCAGTCTTTTAAACATTACTCTAGCACAGTTAAATTCTGTTCTGTACACTGTTTCTCTTTGTCAAGAAAGAGTTTATTCTACAAGCATTGATATTAATTAAATGCAGTTTCTCAAGGTTATTTCAACAAAAAGCCCAGCTCTGCCCCCTTAACTTTTATGACCCCTACCATCAACACGTGTGATATTCTCTAATAAGGAATGGTTTTGTGCCCATCTTCAACATATTTTTCTTTCTTTTCTTCCATATTTTCATTCAATTTTGTCAGCTAAGCAGAAGATGCATGTGGACTGTCCCCTGTGTCAACTGCCCAGCCACACACTTGCCTCCTGACTGGCCCGCCTATATCTCACCCGCTGGGCCAGGCAAACACTTTGGGAAAGGGCTAAACTTTATGCCGTGGCTCTTTCTGGATAAAGGAGCAGACAAGGCTTTTCTTTGCGACCCAGCCTCTGTTTTCATAAGGCATCTGCTCCTCTCTGCAATTTGGGTGATGTCCTGACTCTCACGTTCAAAAGTTTCTAGAAGAGGAGTGACAGATGGACATGGAAGACTTGCAGCTCCTCCAGCAACTAAGCACAAGTATACTCTGCCAGGAAAGCTATGTGTTGATGAAAAGTTTTATGAAGAGGAGTTCACACATATCTGAAACAGAATGAAATAGGTATCAAAAAACACAGCAGAGCCGGTATACAGAAACAACATATGCAATTACTTGAGTATATACCAAGAGAATTTTGTTTACCATTTAGGTCACACCATACTGGTATTTAAAAAGAAAATCCTTTTAGTTTTCATCACACTAAAAATTTACCATCTGTTATATGGAAGTTTGTTTTTCCCTTTCCTTGTAATTAACTTTTTATTGAATTAATTACTCCAGGTGAGCTGGAAGCGGCTGTTCTACCTCACCTGGTGTGGCTGAGTGTACCCACACCCAGCCTTGCCATTCACCATTCAGATGCAAATCGTCCTGCTCCCCACACGAAATCCTTGGCACATACCCAAAAAGCCTGCTAGCGACAAAAAACAATAACATAGCAGGCAGCTGCTGCTGCACAGAAGGGAAAAAAAAGTTTTAGTAAAAAGGACATATATTCCCTTCTTGGTCATTTAAAAATGTGTATTCTACTGAATAAAGCAGGTGAGAAAATATTGGAGATAAAGACAGAATGAATTTTAAACAACTTGCACATGGCACCTACAGGACATCGTCCCCTTTTCTGCATGACAATGAATATTTTTGCTAACTTGATACATTATGCATATGTGTGTGTCTGTATACACAGGCACAAGCAGTGAAGAAAACCTGTCCAAAAATTGGAATAAAGCAGTAAGCTGAACTAGATTATGAAAGAGTTCTGTTAATTGCAGTAACATTGTAGTCAAACATACAATAAGGTAGAAGTCCTCATCTGAGGAGCCTGTCTGGAGATGATGAATTAATTCCATGCACATTTATAAACTGAGGTCACAAAAGAAATAGATGAAAGTTGCTTAAAATAAAATTACATATTACATTCACAATTATCTCTCTATGAGAAAGCAAGAAAGAATAATCTGTTGCTAAGTTTTATTATTTATTTTAGCTATTTACTAAGTGTTCCTTTGGTGAAGAATAGAAGAGAAGATAATAGAATGGAACAGAGAACAGAGTGGCAGAAGCCAAACCCTTGTGGATTGATAAGTACTACACCATGTGGCAAAATCCACATATTTTGAGAATGTCCTGAGACACTGTGGCAGCTTTTTGCAGTAAAGGTGGTCTCCACCTTGCAATGGTTGTCATGTATGTGGAAAGCCCAGTACAGCAATATGGCCTTTGTTGCCCTTGAGACAGCGCATGCTGTTCTTTTTTTACCAAGTCAGAACCTGTTCGTGTAATTTTGCTTTTTGTTGTTTCGATGTATTTTTCCTCTTCCTCTTTAAAACCTGCTCAAAGCTTAGGTTAAAGCTCACCTTGCTGAGAGACAGATGCAGGGATGAAGTTCCTATTATCTGAGCTGTTCATAGCCAACAGAAGAAGCAACAAAATAGGATCATGCAGAACAGGCATACATGTCATCGCTGTTAGTGAAGTAATTACTCATTTGGCACTAGTGCAGGCATTCTGTTTGCCGAAGCACTGGGTGGAAGTTTAAGAAGAAAATGATTAACCCTATTCAGGGCAAAGCTGGTCAATCAATCCTTTATCAATTCCCCTGACACAGCAGCACAAGATTGTGGTTGACTTCCCAGAGAGCACGTGGGATGTCTCCAGTTAGCTGAAACCCACTTCTAAGCGCATCTATCCCGAAACCACATGATCCTTGGAGGCAATGAGCTCCAGTGACTTGCTAGAAAGGGTAATTCCATAATAAAATTATTTTCTGGTCTGTATGCAACATTACAAAATGAGAGAAGATGTAGTCAGGAGAAACTCTAATCCACACAACAAACTTAATAGTAATAGGTTTGCTGACCACACTAACTTTTACGCTTTTCTGAGTACTGGTGTGGAGCTCAGGTTTTGATAGCGATTGTCTCAGTAACCATTTGCTGGCTTGAGTTTGTGTAATTGTGTCACAACTAAAATGGAATAATGTGCTGAAATTATCAAAAATGAGAAACGTATGAGTAACAATGACCAAACCTACCACAGAAAATGTAGGCAAGAGTTCTCAGAGCTGGTGGAACAATACTATTGCAATACACTGTTGATGGGACTCAAGCCAGGATCTCCACAGGATGCTGCAACACACAGTGTGGATGTAACAGCTCAGGGCAAGTTTAATCCCAACACCTCTGCACCACATCATTGCACAGCACAGACATGCCAAAGAAGTCAACATGGGGCAGTTGGCACAGCAGCTGGCACAGACACTCTTACCTGGCTGAGAAGCCCACAGTGGCAGTGTAAGGGAAAATCATGACACAAGGGACACTGGCCACCACCATGAGCACAATCAAAGTCCATATCAAATCTCATGAAAACTCTCATATGCCTCTTGTTTGTCCTTTGCTGCCCAAGCTATCTATAGCAGTTGTTTATGACTTCATTTATTTTTAGAAGATTCATCCTCTGAACCAGCTGCTAAACTGAAGGTGACCAAGCAACCACTCAGGTGGGAATAGGATCAACAGGATTACAGATCTGGTTGAAGTGAGCTATCTGGAGCTGCAAAAATTAGGTTGCCTGGGGACTCAGCTTCATGCCCAGACCATCATCATCATTGGAGGAAATGGTAACTCTGCTGGAAATTTGTCATCTCTTTCTTATAAACCACATCAGGGTATTTCTCTTATTTCAAGCACATGTCTTGTGATTGTAGCCACAGAAATATCATCTACTGGGTGCAGAAAAAAGGCGACCATGAACTAAATCCTTCTTTGTTTTGTATAGAAACTGACACATGAATGGTAAACTGTAATTTTTATTATATTTACTTAAAGATCATATTCATATGCTATTAAACATGTTATTAATTTTGATAAGGAAAGTGGCAAAACAATTTCACCCTTATTATTATTATTACACAAATGTGTGAAAGTACAGCTAGACCATTCATCACATCAAAAATTAGTTATATTTATTTCCATGCAAAAGTTATTTAAATGGATGTGCAAATCTATGTGACTATAAATGCATTCTAGATGTATTTTATATATATTTCATATATATATTATATCTATCTCTACAAACAGTCTCTATATTTGTTTAAACAGTCATTTATATATTTGACCTATGTGATTTTTGCTCAGTCTTTCTAGGCCTTAACATACTCAAATAGGACTTAAAATCACTATGACTTGCCATTTGCTTGTGAGAAAAAGTTGTATATAAATATGAGCTTCTCATGCTAAATAAAAAAAAATATATTTAGTGTGAATTTGACTCTATGAAGGAAATAAAAAGACCTTCAGTGACTTTAAAAGACAGGATTTTTCTAGCTGTTTATTAACATTAATAGATTACATTTTCACATGCCACAAATAGAATAGAATCATAGAATGGTTTGGGTTGGAAGGTTGTTTGGGCAAGAATATCCTGCATGAGATCAGGTTGCCCACAGCCCCATCCAACCTGGCCTTGAACACTTCCAGGGATGGGGCATCCACAGCTTCTGTGGGCAACCTGTCCCAGTGCCTCACCACCCCCACAGTAAAGAATTTCTTCCTGGTCTAAACCCACCGTCTGTCAGTTTAAAGCCATTATCCCTTGTCCTGTCACTACTATCCTTGTAAAAACTTCTCCAGGGACTTAAGCTAAACTCCATCAACTCCACCAGAAGCAAGGAGGTCCAGTCTTGAAGCTCCTGTCTGTGGAAGAGTGTTGGATACACTAAATAACAGTACTGGCATTCATGTCAAAACAGCACGGACAAAACGCAGGTGCAGGAGCAGTTAAACAGAAGCTCTTCAGCTGCACTTGGTGAAGGCTTTGACATGCACTGCATAAGCTACTGGCTGAGACTCAGGCACTCCTGATTGCAGCGAACATTTTGAGCTCAATTTGAATCCAGAAAGCGCTGTCTGAGGCAAGTGACGCTTACTCCATGCTCCAGCTAGTTTCCACTACTCACATGAGTAAAAATTACTCAGCTAAACCGTCCTTTGGTCCGTTGCCATATGCAAGTTATCAAAGTATGAGGTTGTTTGATAAGGTTCAGATCACTCATAAATTGTACCACAATGATAAATCTAAGGCACGTATGCTGTCCAGATAGCTTTTTGAAGAGGAAATTGCACAAACTCTAAAGACGTATTGTTCTTTTAAAATCTTCCTTTCCAGAAGTTTATACTGATTTTGGCTACTACCTCTAGCTAAAATGCAGAGATAAAAGAGGGCCAGGGCTATGACAAGAACAACTTGGCTTCTGAAGGAGCAGTGTTTGTTTTCAGTTATTGCAAAATTGTATACAGCTAGTACAGCTTACAGCCTTCTTCATTCACACAGAGGGCTCTCAATGAAGTGTGTTTACATATTATTTTCCTAGAGAAACATTTTGATAAAACCCAAAACACAGAAATGATCCTGTAAGTAAATAAAATTATTTACTCTAACTGCACATGAATGGTATTATTATTGTGGCAAAATCCACTGATCCCTGGAAACCCACTAGAGATGATTTCCGATATGTAGGGTTTATGGGAGTAGATGCAGGCATACCCCAGAAGGTTGCTAAGGAACTAGCAGATATATGCATTTTTTGCAGATCTGACACGTAAAATATATCCCTGTTTCTTGGATTAGCCAAACTGAGAAAGCTGTGTGGAATGAGGTACTCACAACAAATTCTCCTTATTTCCCTTAATCAAGAAACCCCTGAGAACTATAACTATGAATAATTCAACCTTCCACTAACATTTGGTGCAATTAATAACAGTACTTTAAAGCTGCTAGCTTTGTTTATCTTTTTATGCATAATTAAAGGGTGTTGATATTTAAGTTTTCAGCCGAGGAGCAAACTAGGTTTGGTTTTGCTGGCAGCAGCTGCTCCTGGCTTAACTACGACGTGATAACCTGATATTGCCCCATCTCAGCGGACATGGTGCAGTCAGCTTTCTTCTCTGCCACCACTCCTGTTCATGCTTAATTGTGCTGGAATTCTGTGCTCTGCCTGAATCAGTAGCTGACTGACTGCTTCCTCCTCCCCTCTTCTTTGCCACACATGCATTAGCAGTTTGGAGCTGTGGTCAAAACTTGCCTAAATTTTCTCAGCGGTACTAGTCTCCGAAGGCATGGTTTTTGCAAAGTGATTTTCTGTTTCATGCTTTCCAACAATTTCAAGTGTAAATGCCAAATAAAGAAATCTGAAAACATACAGGTACCAATGCATTAGATTTTCTGGTCCTGAGATTAAATGGACCCCTGGCTTCCAAGGAATAAAAGAAGTCCAGAAAAATTCCCTTTTTAAACTATGTGCTCCGAATTTCTATGCTGCTACTGCATGCTTTGTCATTTCCGTTTCCTTTTGTCTCATCAGAGAATTCCTCTGGCAGATTACTTTATTACTTTTGCTGAAAGGAAACTCTCCAACAAGGTTTCTAGTAAGTGATTTCACATAATTTTGCACTTTTCCCACTGTTTTTATTAATTAAAAAAATCCTGATTTTTAATTTCCAGCACTTTCTGGTAATTGGGAAAGTTTGTAAATTAGGAACCAAAAGCAACGAATGAGTGATTGTTTCTCCTTTAGATCAGAACTTAAACTGCTGAACTCCAGATTAATAAGACTACAAAGGCTTTCCTTTTTCATTTTCTAGAACTTAGCTGGTTTATGACCACAGGGCCCTTTACATATTTTGAAGTGGTACACATGGCTACGTTAGCACCACCATTTTAAGTCCCATCTGCAAATATGAAAGCTATTACCTGTTTTAGTTTTTCAGACTTTTAAATCCATCTGAACAAAGATAAAAGTCAAAATATGGCCACGTTTTCATCAAATTAAACAGTCAACTGCAGCCAGCACCCTACAACCTCAAAACAGCCCCTGCTTCTAGAGCTAGAGCAAGAACAGACTTCCTAGGTGTAGTCTCAGCCAACTTTCTCTTGTGGGATTCAAACGTCCTTCTGGGGTAAGCTGGCTAACTGAATTCAATAATCTCTCATTTTCTTGTGAGACCACGCTTTGTGAAAACAAAGTGATTACCGGTAGTAGGGGCATCCAGTTAGGAACTACAGCACTCGGTTACATGTGTTCACACTCACAATTTGGTTCCCAACTTTTCCTGTTTTTCTGGTGACCACATAGCCCATGTTCCTGAAGCCCTTCACAGTGTTTTCAGAGATGTGTGGATGACTGAGTAGTCCCTGTCAATCTGAGAAAGATTTTCTCAGTAATGGTGGAATAAGGGAGAAGGGAACATGGTGTTTTCTGTGGACCCAGTCTGGATTTGTGCTTCAAGACAGTTCACTGAACAGAGAAATAACTCATTTTGTTTTCATTCATTATGTTCGTATTTTGACCTGTGGTTGGTGAGAGAAGTCTATGTCCAACTACTTATATCCATGGCTCCGTGCTTTGAAAGGTTGTTAAAGGGTCTGAATACCCAAGAAACCAACTGAGCCCAGCTGGAACTTTGGGAACCGAAAATCAAAGTAAATATTTTCAAACATGACAATGTCATACAGAATCCAAAGTCTCAGTTACAAAATGTCGCAGGACCAGAAAACAAAAAAAAAAACACCCCCCCAAAAAAAAAAACAAACCCAACAAAACAGAACAAAAAAAATCAAACTTTAGCGAATGATAAAATTCTGAGCCCTTACAAGGGCTAAGATGATGGATGGGCTTCATACGGTGCCCTGGTTCCTAAATCTCTGAGTAACGTTTGAAATAGGTTTTGGTTCTAGAGGTCACTTAGCTACCTCAGAATATTTTTCTCCCAGATACTAAATATGTGATTAAAGAGTCAGCTGCCTGTAAGGCTATTGCTTGTTTCCCTAACCCAGGAAGGACTAACATCCTGCCAAAATCTTTTTCAGGCTTTTCCCTCAGGCTGTCTTTATTAATTCAGGGGGAAAAAAAAGAAGAAGAAAAGAAAAAGAAATCATCTCTCACAAAACATGAGCTGCAGGGGCCATTTTCCCATGCTGCAGCTCTCCTTGCTCTAAAGCCAACATCTCTCCTTTTATTCCTCATCTTAATGAGCTTTCTCAAGTCTTGGTAAGCACTGTCTGACCTGAATGAGTCAGGGAATGGGCAGAAGTTTCCGCCTCCTGGGGCCCTTGACCCTGAACGTGGCTGCCTCTCCTGCTGTCGTGCCTGACCTCAAACTCCAGGACTGGCATTAAGCTCTTTAGGAAATTAGCACAGTAGACATATAGTTAAGTACCTACTTGGATATCCAATTTCTAGCTTCTGTTTTCGAGAACTTGCCTGCTGTTCCCTCTGCTGAAAGGCAGGATGTGGTTATTGCTGGCATTAAATGTTGTTCTGCATCCTTAACTTCTCATGGAAGGGAAAAAGTGAGCGAGGTACTCCACAGAGTGGAAGCAAGGTGCTTGTATGGGGCTGTCAGCTTGCTTAGAATTAGGTACCTAGAGCTGTACTGGTACCAACACATGCTTTCTAAGGTTGCTGCTGCTTCTGTTGTAGCATTTCTGCCACAGCTCCCTAAATAGAATAATTGGCCAGTTTTCTCAAAACACGGCCTCAGTCCCTGGAGGGCAGGTAGAACAGAGACCACGTTATTACAGTGAGCCACAGTCCAGCACTCTGTCATTTAAATGTCATGGAGCACAAAGATGGATGTTGCATAAATATCAGTGTGGGCAGAACAAAGGCCCCATTCTATAGATGGCCAACAGTGCACACAGTTTAAGGGGAAGTGCTCTAAGTCACTATGATGTATGGAGGTGAAAAGCATAAATAACGCCAACTTTGCCCTCCCAAATGCTGGCAGCGTTTCCCAGGCTCACACAAGCAGGTGCCTAGCAGAGCAGTAACAACCTTCAAAGAGCTACCCTTTCCCCAGTGCAGATTCACTGTTACCTCCTGCTTTGGGATGCTGAAATCTCCTTTTATAGGTCTGTTCTCCACAGCCAGTATGTCCATACATTTATGTACCAAATATTTCCCTCTCAGTACCTGGCATGCCTATATCGCACCTTAATAGCATGACCAACCACTTGCTTTTTCTTTCTATAGTGCAAGGATGTCACTGCCTACAGTCCCAAGACCTGAGAATGTCTCTAGCTTGTTACAGTTTATATTAAAAGAGCATTTAGGCAGCACTAATGCTCTCTGTAATTGTAGAAGAAGGATCGTGCAATACAGTATTTCATGTTAAATAAACTTCTATGTCTTTTAATGCTGCAGAAAGGAATTTTTTTTCATTTGTTTTTGTTTTAATCTGGTTTCGCTGACATTGAAGTTGAATGGGAGGGAAAATTTTAATGCAATTCAAAGCAGGTCTTTTTTGAAGCAGGCACAGGAGATCAAAAAACATACCCCTATGCAGGCAATAACTTTTAGCTAGAATAGCTGGGAAGGTTTGATCAGATTCTAGTTCTCCCAATGGAGTGAATAGAGAAGGAAGCCAAAAAGATAAACTATAGGGGAAAAAAGGATTCATTTTTGAAAGTATTGTTCTAGTTCTTTCCCACATGCATCTCCACAAGGGCAATAAAAGCAAATGACTTATCTGTGCTTCTTGATCCTACAACAAGTTTGAGGTTTTTTGTCATTTGACAAGGGTTACTGTCACTTAATAATTTCTAGAGTGCATTAGGTGAAAATGGCACTTTGCAAACAATTTTAAAAGATAGACTCTGCCTGTCCCAAATGTTCCATAGTCTAGGGACAAATCTTTACAAATCCTGTGGCTCTGCAGCTCACATTTATGCCACAAGGGCTCAGGAGCTCTCAGGAGTCAGCACTATTTCAGCTGGATCATTCTCTGAATGAAGTCAATGGGAATGTTGCCAACGACTTCATTAGTTGAAGGCACAAGCTATAATTCAGAGGACCAGGATGTCAGAGCCAGCAGAACAAGCTTAGAAGAGAGACAGCAACCTATGAAAAGGAAAAACTGGCAGAGTGCATAACTCTTCTGTTTGAGGTGGGACTTCAGCAGCTTGGGAGATAATAACCGGGATGTGGGGTGGAGAGGGAAGACTGCAGGAACAAATCCATCTTGCGCTACATCCTTGACTAATTCCTTTGACTTCAGCAGGAGTTACTGGTCTGAGTAAGGCGAGGATTTAGAGGTGCATGTTCCTACACAGCACAATGCATGCACTGTAGACATTTACAAGCATTTCAGACTAACACCCAGCCCGCTAAAACCAGGAAACTGGCCACTTGGGATTAACCTTGCAGTATGATATTCATTATTCACCTGCATGGCAATCCAACAGAGACTGACTATGAAGTCTGATATTCATTAAATTGCAGTACAGCGTCTCTGAGGTGGCCCGTGGTGCAGCCCTGTGTGTGTGCTTATGTAAATGTACTATAAAATATGATGGCAAGAGGGAGGGATGTATCTTTTAGAAAGGACACAAATTCAGCACAAGCGATTGCTGGCCTTGCAGGGATCTCTGGTAAAGATGCCAAGTAATGTTTGGCTTCCAGGTCAGACAAATTTTTTTTATCCTAAATCTACTCATGCAAAGACATGGCTTATAGCTTGCAGATGGCTCATTCTGCTGATCTGCCAGTATTCACACTCAGAGTGTGGAATTATATCACATGAGCAAGGGGATTGCTGTCTTTTTTCATGGCTTTGTTATTGCAGGCAAAAAAATACAGCTAACGAGAAAATAAGAAAAAGGAGGATAGTAAATAATTATTTTTGGAGAGATTTTTTAATTTAATTTAAAAAGGCAAGGCAAACATGAGGTCCCAGTCAAACACTATTTCTTACTCATATGTTTATCAAGACAGCCGGAAAATGAGGATGGATTATATATTTCAAATAAAGGGTCCACTAACACTATTAGGCAAAAGTTTTTTTCTTTCACTTGGGTGCTTACTTGCATTTTTCGTACTTTGAAAAATTCCCTGAACAATGATAATCATTAAGAATAATTGCTAATGTTATAAATACTAAGAGCCTCAAATTCATAAATAACACCAAGGAAAACAAATTAGCATGAATGCTTAAATTCAGTCCCTGAAAAGGAGAAACACAATCTATTTACACGATATTATAATCAATTTCAAAATCTCAATAGAGTTGCACTTTTGTAAACCAGAAGTGATTGTATTAATTTATTGAAGTTATCTAGAGATTGCGCCAATATAGCACGGAAAGGCTGACCTGTGAAATCTGTAGTCTGTGAAAAAACACACAAGAAATCCATTGATGTAATTTGAGCTAAAGAAAAAGGTCAATATTTTGTCCTTTGGAAAATTATTTGGTTTGATAAAAGCTATTCAAACATTTGTGATGAAGTAGTTGGGTGTTTTCGTCTGAAAATGCGGAAGGGCTAAGTGTTTCACAACACTTGCAAGACAACAGAAATGTGGAGCCACAAGAGATAGTTTAGCAAAGGGCCACTAAGATGATGAAGGGACTAGAGCATTTCTCCCACAAGGAAAGGTTGAGACAGCCAGGACTGTCCTCCTTAGAGGACAGAAGACTCAGGGGGATCTTACAAATGTGTATAAACACCGGAAGGGAAGTTTTGTAAAGAAGGACCCAGGTTCTTTCCAGTAGACAGGACAAAAGGCAACAGTATAAACTAAAATACAGGAGGTTCTCTCTGAACATCAGGAAACTCTTTTTCACTGAGGAAAAAGTGAGGATGAGTGAGCACTGGCACAGGTTGCCCGGAGAGGTGGAGGACTCTCCACCCTTGGAGACATTCAAAAGCTGTCTAGAAATGGTCCTGGGCAGCTTGTTATAAAGGACCTTGTTCAGGCAGAGGGGCTGGACCAGATAACCTTCAGAGGTCCCTTCCAACCCCAACCAGCCTGTGATTCTGTGATTCATCATTTCACAGCATCACAGAATATTTGGAGTTTGAAAGGACCCACAAGGATCATCAAGTCCAGCTCTTAAGTGAATGGCCCATATGGGGATTGAACCCACAACCTTGGGGTTATTAGCACCATGCTCTAACCGAGTTAATGCCAGATTTTTCTCTTTGGGTGGGTTCTTTTGTAAGTTTGTTTGTTTCTGAAAGGTGTTCTTTAACTAAAATGAGCCCTTTTTGTTTGGGTGAGAAAAGTGGTAAGGAAGGGCAAAGAGATCCTTTTGGCCCCAGTCTCAGCATACTACTTTAAGCTTCCTCAGTCATGGTGCTAACACATCGTAAAGCTCAATCCCCTGTAGCTGTGAGGGTCACTGCCAAGTCAGAGGCCAACAGACAGACAGACAGACCTGCTCATGGGAGGTGTAGCTCTCCAGGCCACAGGTTGCCAGGAGTGCCTGATGCCTCTGAGCAAGGTTGGGTCAACAAACAGTTCTTCTGCAGAAGCTGTGCTGCGGCTGAGGAGCTGTGTCTCCAGGTAAAGGAGCTACAGGAAGAAGCGAACAGGCTAGGTAGTATTCAAACAAATGAGCAAGACATTGACCAGCTACTTTCAGAGATGCTACAGTCTCAAGAGTCGGGAGGCAGGAACCTCCCAGGGGAGATAAGGGACATTACTGGAAAACTCTCCAGTCTAGTGAGGTCCTCTGATTACTATCCACCACAGGTTGTTCAAACTGGCAGTGAAAAAATAACAGAGAGAAGTCTGAGGGCAGTCAAAAAAGACTTCAGGGCCCTGAGATGATTGGCAGAGGGTTAGGGTTAGGGTTAGGGTTAGGGTTAGGGTTAGGGTTAGGGTTAGGGTTAGGGTTAGGGTTAGGGTTCCCTGTGAGTTGGGTCTGGTCTGCGTATCAGGCCCTCTGTTCCCCTTAGAAGGGAGTCTCCTATTACAACTTTCCTTCTTTTCCTCTTAACAGAGAGGTCGTGATGAGGGGTACAGGTAGCATTGTTTTAGGACATCCCACTATCCCTGTAGGACCTTTGCCCACCTCATCAGTTGTCTGGCCTTCTGACTCCAGAGCCTCATACCTGTTACAGAAGGTACCATTCCTACTTGGCAAATTCTGAGAAGGAGGAGCAGCCTTCCTCCTGGCACATGCTGTGACCTGCGTCCAGGTCCATCTTCATCGGACCCTTGACTAATTCCCCTGCAGGGTTCTGAGTTCACCTGCTTCTCTGCCACAGCAGAGGGATCAGGAGCACGGGTAGTGATTCCCTCGATTCTTCTGGTAACAAGGAATAATATCTAGAGGAATAGGCAGTACCACCAGGTCAGTGCCTGGCTCCAAGGTGGGTGTCAGCACAAAAATTCCAGCTCAGCCTGTTCTGTGATACTGTGAAATTCTTTCCTCCATTCATCCAACAATCTGAAAGATTAAACTGCCCCTTTCTCTCAGCATCATTGTAATCTGGTGTGATTCCTTATTCAGTTTTCATTTCAAAAAATTCCCTAAAATAATTGGCACTAGCAAACCCCCTGTTAGACCCATTCTCCTCCTTTTTGCCTGCACTTCCATGTCTTTGGCCTTGAGTATTTACCTAAGGGAATTAATTTAACTGAGCTTTTGTGCTCAGCTTGGATATACGTGAACTTGGCAGCACAGAGTGGCCTAAAACGTGTGAAAGGAACCTGCAATCCCTGTGCCTTGCACGATACAGTCCTCGGGCTCATTAGGAATCTTTAGCCAGGGATCTTTGCATGCAATAATATAAGAAAAATAAAGTGTTTTCTTGAGTAGTTAAAACTGGAGTTTATTTGGACAACTTTGCAGGATTTTGTCACACTACATGTGAGAAGTAAAGAGTTGTTGAGCAAACTCAGTAATGAGGTTGCAGGATAGAGGCATTTGCAGGTGTTTGATTCCAGACGGTAAGTGTAACGCAGGACAACAGACTGAAGGGGCATTAACTTTTTACTTGTGTTTCCACAATCCTTAAGATGGCCAATCCTAGGCTGAGATCTCCATGGCAATCAGCATCGCGCAAAGATTAATGTGCTGATTAGAGCTGCAAGAGATTCCAATTGCAATGTAAAGAAAGTTATTAATGCTTAACAAATGGAGATCCAGAGAGTAAAAAGAAACATGGAGAAAATATTGATAAGAAGGTTAAGCAGTGGACAACAGACTTAAGTTTATGACATTTGGAGAAATGTAGGAAGGCAAGGAGAATTTTAAAGGAGGCTTTGAAAAGTAGGCAATGGAGTGGGCCTGAATGTTTCTGTTAAATTTCTCCTATAAATAAAGGGTAGAATAAAAGAGATCATAGGAATAGTTTGAAAATTAACTTAAAAGCAGTGGAACATAAACTAAAAAACCTTAAAATTCAACATACCTGTCCAAGCAATGCAAATAGAAGGGATGCCATGATAGAATATGGGATAGAAAATTCATATTTGTAGCATTACCTGTAACAGCACAGAACTCTGTTTGTCTAGAGAAACCAAAAAAGAGAGAAGAAAATACTGAACTACCCCATGATGAAAGCCCAGACAACAGTTAACAGCTTTTCAAATAGAGAATAAGCACATGACTTTGAGTTGTTACACTGAGAAAATCAGCAAACTTACAACCTTGAGAAGGTCACTGCAGAGAAAGGATCAAGTGAAAGAAGATGACCATTTGTGAATCTGCTTACAAAGGAGTAAGCAAAAGAATGGAATGATACAGAACATTCAGATAAGAGAAAAAGAAAGGAATGAGGTTTCAGGAAGTGTGTGCCCAGGGAAGAAGAAGAGGTTGAGGAAGTAGGGAACAGAGAACAGCAGATATGAGGAAAATAGAAAGAGCAACTAGAAATTCATGTAAGGAGTAAACACACTATATTAAAGCAAGTTAAATACAGAAAGTATTTTTCCAATACTTCTCTTTTCAAAAACTGTGTCTTCTGTTACAGCAACCTTGTTGAGAGATCTTGAATGGTGAGAAGGTGCTAACACATAAGCCTGTAAAACTGTAAAAATTTTGTCTAAGATACAAAGATATCATATAGATTCTGCTCTAAGAGAAGAAAATTAACCTATTTGATAAGCAAAAACTACTTGCAGAGCATTTTGATACATGCCTTGTCCAAGAAAGAAACAAGCAAGAGTAAAATCATTTTCAAATTCCATGAAAAAATACCTATTTTAAGAGAATATTGGGTCTCCTTTTCCCCCTATTTTTATCTCTGCCAGGTTACCAATCCCTAAAGAGGATAATAGTTTCTAGAGCACTCCTTTGGGAGATTTCAGCTAGGTGTGGCCTAATTGTGAGATGTGCCGCCACATGAAAGCTTCTGCAGGGCAAGGAACAGAGATTATGTTCACATTTAAATCATTCTGTGGTAGGCAAAGCAGCGGGATTTGTAACCTGAAATGGCTGCAGCACCCTTCCAAATAGGGTTTAAGTGACAAAGTCAAGTTAGGATATGCAGAATGAGGAAAATGCATCAAATAATCCATGTGGAAAATCATGTCCAAACGCCCTCAACTCCAGTTGTGAAAACCCTTGAGATGCGTAATGAGAGACTGGGGATCAACAGGGCTATGGAAAATAATGAAAAACGACAATGATGCAGCCTACTCTAGAGTCAGATTTCTGATCCGTAGCTCTTGTTGTTGTCCCTGATTCATGATCCTCTTTACCCATCTGTGAAAGAGGAACAGTGTTATTTTACAGGGTGGGGGATGTGAACCTTAATTTGTTAACATTTCCAAAAGAATTGTGAGATCCTGAGATGAAGAGACCAAATTTAATGCTCATTGTTTAGGCTCTAGTCTGTCTGTGCTCAGACAGAACTCCCACTGAGACTGGGAGCTGAACAACAATTCCTGAAGTTGGTCCATTTTTCCTAGGAAAATGAGACAGTTGCAAAGTACAGTTCGTTTGCAGCATTCATTCAGTACCCTGGAGATACAGCATTATGATTAGTTACACATCTCAGAAACCTTCTTCAGCAATATTGCAGTGGCTTTGAATTCTTACAAGGCTATGCAGTCCAAGTAAAACAAAGCTGCTGGCAGAAGTAATAAGCCAGCACTCCACACCTGATTAAACAGCATTGTTTTTTAGTCTTGCACCACGCCAAGTTCTCAATATCAATGTGGAAGCACAGTATCCAAGAACTGCTTAAAGGGAAGGTTTTACCACAGCAGCAGTGAGCAACTTGATCTGCGACCAGGAACGCCTAACACTGTTTCTAAACTCAGCAGTTTTCAGGAATCAAGCTCCTCTCCACATACACACACAAAGCAAAACAAAAACCCCCAATAAAAAAAAGACCCAACAACCCTTTCTCAAATCCCAGAGGTGATGGAATGTAAATAAGGGAAACTGAGCCCTTAAATGATCTGCACATGCACACACTACCTACAGCATTTTTGGTTGCTAACTGTAAGCAGCTGCCAATTTCCCTCTAATGCTCAGACGACTTGCTATCTGATCTGCAAGTCCCAAAAGTGTGTTATCTTTAATGTGCCTCTAATTTTGCTAAGAGCCTACTATTTATAGTGTGTCGTTTATTTACTTATTTACCTTCAACTAATTAAAGCTATCATTTCAAAAAAATGCAGTGGGAAAGAAGAGCACACACTCACTTGTGTGTGAGTATGTGTGTGTGTGTGTGTGTGTGTGTGTGTGTGTGTGTGTGTGTGTGTGTGTGTGGAGAAAACCCAATCTGTTCACTTAACTGGATGAATGTTACAAAAGTTCTGTTTTGCTTGGAAAAGCAATGCATGAGTAAAAGCTCCAAAACCCTGGCATTATTATCTCTAATTACAATTGGCAATATGTGGTAATCATAATTATTCATTTATGCAGAATAGATTACAGTGTGTCTCATTTTTTATTCCCTGTTTAAGGATGGCTTGAGAAAAGAAGAAAAAAAAAGATTGTAGTGCTGAACATAATTGTGCTAAATGCTCAGTCATTTTGTTTAAAAAATACTACAAAACTAAACTGCTATTTCTACAGAGACAGAAAATAATTTAACAAAGATGTATAGTATAGTCTGCAGGTGGCAATCCATCTAGAAAACATACTTCCCTGAGAAGGAGAGATATTTCACAACAAAACTTAAGAGCATAATTTTTGCCATTTCTGTCTTAC